>VSMD01033509.1:0-42568 GCA_008750895.1 Mirza zaza
GGCCGGGCGCGGTGGCTCACGCCTGTAATCCTAGCACTCTGGGAGGCCGAGGCGGGCGGATTGCTCAAGGTCAGGAGTTCAAAAAACCAGCCTGAGCGAGACCCCATCTCTACTATAAAAATAGAAAGAAATTAATTGGCCAACTAATATATATATAAAAAAAAAATTAGCCGGGCATGGTGGCGCATGCCTGTAGTCCCAGCTACTCGGGAGGCTGAGGCAGCAGGATTGCTCGAGCTCAGGAGTTTGAGGTTGCTGTGAGCTAGGCTGACGCCACGGCACTCACTCTAGCCTGGGCAACAAAGCGAGACTCTGTCTCAAAAAAAAAAAAGAAAAAAAAAAAAAAAAAAGAAAAAGCTGCTTTTTGTGTTTCATAGGATTTTTTTTTTCTTCTCGTAGGATCTTGACTGGTTCTTATGATAAGACTTCTCGGATCTGGTCCTTGGAAGGAAAGTCAATAATGACAATTGTGGGACATACAGATGTTGTAAAAGATGTGGCCTGGGTGAAAAAAGGTTAGGACTCTGCCTAAACTGAGAGGAATCCTAGATAGGGATTTGGAAATTAGCCTTTTTTAGTGTTGGGGCAGAATGGGGAGGGGGTAGGAAATATGCCTCAGTTATTGTGACATTTTTTAAAAATATAGAGTTCAAGAAAATAGGATTGTGCAGGCGTGGTGGCTCATGCTTGTAATCCTAGCACTCTGGGAGGCCGAGGTGGGCGGATCACTCAAGGTCAGGAGTTAAAAAACAGCCTGAGCAAGAGCGAGACCCCGTCTCTATTAACAACAGAAAGAAAATTAATTGGCCAACTAAAATATATAGAAAAAATTAGTCAAGCATGGTGGCGCATGCCTGTAGTTCCAGCTACTCAGGACGCTGAGGCAGGATGGCTTGAGTCCAGGAGTTTGAGGTTGTTGTGAGCTAGACTGAGGCTGACGCCACGGCACTCTAGCCTGGGCAACAGAGTAAGAGTCTGTCTCAAAAAAAAAAAAGCAAAATAGGATTATATAAAAAATTCATAAAGTGAATCTTAATGGAAAATATATTGGATAGTCTGGGCGTGGTGGCTCACACCTGTAATCCTAGCACTCTGGGAGGCTGAGGTAGGTGGATCATTTGAGACCAGCCTGAGCAAGAGCAAGACCCTGTCTCTACCAAAAGTAGAAAAAATTAGGCAGGTATGGTGGCGCATGCCTATAGTCCCAGGCGCTCGGGAGGCTGAGGCAGAAGGATCACTTGAGCCCAGGAATCTGAGGTTGCTGTGAGCTAGGCTGACGCCACTGCACTCTATCTAGCCCCAGCAACAGAGCGATACTTTGTTTCAAAAAAATAAATAAATAAATTATATTGGATCATATACATTTTCAAGTTAATATTGAGTATGTTAAACTCGTATTTTCTATTTTTGAAGACTCTCCCCATTACACTTTGTTAGCTTTCTTTTTAAAAGCTGGCAGTATGAGCTCATTATCTTTTTAACATCTTTTTCAACAACAAAAAATTTCAGTTTTTCAGTTTTAGAGCTTGATGAACCTAGAATTTTGCCCTGAGTTGATTCTTATTCTTGTGTTCTCCTTTCTTCAGACAGTTTGTCTTGCTTGTTACTGAGTGCCTCTATGGATCAGACTATCCTCTTATGGGAGTGGAGTATAGAGAGAAACAAAGTAAAAGCTCTACACTGCTGCAGAGGTCATGCTGGAAGTGTGGACTCTATAGCTGTTGATAGCTCAGGAACTAAAGTAAGTAGCCAGTGTGTTATCAGTATTGTGTCAAATTAGAATTTGAGCTTTGTATTAAACATTTTTTTCTACATATATTTGTTGTGATTGGCTTAGTTTCATAACAATCAGTGACTAACGAATGTGATTTCAAACCAAAAGTAAATACTCTTACAATAAGAGATATAAAGATTTACTTCCTCAGTCTATCTTTGGTTTAGAATCTTATATATACTGCAGAAATGTTAAGAAATGAGGTAAACAAGAAATTTCTTTATGTAACCTTCCTAAATCGTAGTAATTGATATATTTTCAATCTGTATCAGCTATTCATAAGTGCTGTCACCAATTTAAAATGTCTCATTGATCATCTGAGCCTTAGTGTACACTAAGGTTAGTGTTCATATAATTTGTTTTACTATCAGTGTTGATCTACTCTTTATCATGATAAAATGTTAAAAGGGAAAAGGAAACAATAATACGAGGGGTTACAAACCTACCTATAATTTGAAAGTTTACTAAGCAACACTGAAGTATTCCAGTCTTAAGAGTGTTACTTTAGTACTTCTTTGCCAGTTAGGGTAACAGGATGTTTGATGTATTCAAAGGTAAAAATTTATGATTTTTCATATTGAGCCAAAAAGAAGGTTTGCATATTATTGAGTCCAAACTTAAGTGGATTAACTGTACCCTGTCTCTTGGCTATAAGAGGCAGAAACTCACCTTGAGCTTGTTTTTTTTTTTGTTTTTTTGTTTTTGAGACAGAGTCTCGCTTTGTTGCTCAGGCTAGAGTGAGTGCCATGGCGTCAGCCTAGCTCACAGCAACCTCAAACTCCTGGGCTCCAGCAATCCTCCTACCTCAGCCTCCCAAGTAGCTGGGACTACAGGCATGCACCACCATGCCTGGCTAATTTTTTCTATATATATTAGTTGGCCAGTTAATTTCTTTCTATTTATAGTAGAGGCGGGGTCTCACTCTTGCTCAGGGTGGTTTCGAACCCCTGACCTTGAGCAATCCACCCGTCTCAGCCTCCCAGAGTGCTAGGATTACAGGTGTGAGCCACCGCGCCCGGCCTCACCTTGAGCTTGTTTAAGCTTAAAAGAAAATTTATCAGATTGTGAGATCCAAGGAAGGAGTGAACAACCACATCACATGAAGGGTGATGACGCTTTGGGGGCCTCAGGAACCAGTGGAATGGAGGCTTAAATGTGGCCAGCACACTCTCTCCCTCTCTTCTCTCAGGTTGACTTTATTCTCTCTCATCTCAGACTGGCTTTCTCCATGTGACAATAAAGCTGGCCTTCAATATTTCCCAGATTTTATATCCTGTTGTATGTGTTCCTGTAAAAAGACTAACTAACTCTCTGGAACACAAGTTCTTTGAAAAGATACCGAATGAGGAAGAGGCCTACTGGTATAGGGTAGATCAGTTGCCCACCCTCATCTAGGCAACCATGGCTGGGGCACAGGGCCACATAAGAATGGCAACTCCCTTGAATGCAATGCAGATTGATGGTACTGCTTCCAGGAGACTAGGAAATTGGGCAATTGATACCACAATAGTAATGTATTTTTTAGAGCATATGAGCCACAGAGATTAACCAAGCAAAGTAAATGTTTTTAAGTTTAATAGGAAAAAAAATGAGGCAAATAATATGAATTATATTACCTATGCTTTTTCCCTTCATATACATCTGTTTAGTTTTGCAGTGGCTCCTGGGATAAGATGCTAAAGATCTGGTCTACAGGTAAATTAAGTATTTCTTTTACTTTGACTTACTAATGATGTTTCAAGAATTTCAGTTCAGTGAAAGAGAATTTTTTAATCCAAATTTTGCCATAAAAATAGACCAGAGCTTTTTAGAACACACACATAAAAGCATAGTATGGCAACAAGTTAGTATATTTCTTTGTGCTTCAAGACGTTTTTTCTACCTCACTACCTCTTTACTTATTGTACAGTGTCACTGAATTGCTGCAAGTATCAGCAACACGCTTGATACAACGGGACATAACCACTTCAGTTCACAGAGTTCCCTTTTTCAAGAACCTAGAAATAAGAAAAAATACCTTCTCAATTATTTTGACTCGAAGTCATTTTATTGTTAGAAGAATTTCTTAGTTAAGCAGGTTTACTTAAAAAAATTTTTTTAATACATTTTACCAGACTTAGTATTATTACTTTGGAAACAGATTAAAAAGAACAAATTGAGGGAGAAGGAGAAAGGTCTCCTAGAGGAAGGTGCTTTGATAGAATAGTAAGAAGACTCTGATGGGAAGAAAAGAGAAGAAAAAAATACACATTTTACAACCTAGTAGCTAGAACTATTGATTGCACAGGAAACAGACCAGAATACCTCCGTTACTTCTGAGGGAATTACAATATTACACAGTATGATACCCCAAATACAGTTTACCAAGTAGAGTTAAGAGGGTTCAAGAAAAGGTTAACCACTTTTAAATAATGTGTAAGATGGCAGGAAATATATAATCCATTTTAGTAGATCTTATAAAAATGATTAAAGCAAGCAATTTTGGGGCAAAGAGCAGTTTAGAAACACTTTGTTAGAAAAGTAAAATAGTCAAGGAGATTAAACATGGCTGAAATGTATCTCTCTTTATCATGTGTTTAACCTTATTATTCCCTCCTTCAGTATATTGATAAAATCTAGACATAACTCCTAGAACTAGCAGCAAGCAATTTTTCACAGTTATGATAAAGTGATAAATATTTATAATGATGATCTTAAAGACAGTAGTATTTCAAACTGATTAGGTGTTAGTTTTTTAATATTCTTTATTTTTTGCTTTTTTGTTTTTGAAGATTGGTAATCCAGGTAGTATTTTTACATATAACTTTCTGGTAACCAAAATAATGAGGAATATCTTCCCTAACCAGCTGTGATAACATGGAGAAACTGTGTATCTAGAAATGGACAGAATTCTTTTGGACAGTTTGCAATTAATATTGACTAAGTTTTTAAGATCAAACCCAATTAATTCTCTATGATGCAGTGCCTACAGATGAAGAAGATGAAATGGAGGAATCCACTAGTCGACCTCGAAAGAAACAGAAAACAGAGCAGTTGGGACTAACAAGGGTAAATATCTGTGAGAATTGACTGTATGTGGCTTAGATCTGTATTGATAAATACATGGTAATTTAATGTGGTCTTTCTCTTTCATATATCCTTTTATCTTACCTTGCTTTATCAACCATGACTGTGCTTTTTCTTTCAGTGGATTTGTAAATATTTACTATAAGCACTGTACTTTTGCTACATTTATCTGAGTCTATTTTATTTTATTTTACTATTTTAGTTTTAGAGACAGGGTCTTTCTGTCGCCCAGGGTAGGGTGCAGTGGCACAATCATAGCTCGCTACAGCCTCAAACTCTGAGCTCAGCAATGCTCCTGCCTCTGCCTCCTGAGTTATAGGTATGTGCCACCTGATCCAGATAATTTTTTTTTTATTTTTTATAGAAATGGGAGTCTTACTGTGTTTCCCAGGTGGAATCTGAATCTTTGAATATATTAATAGTAGCATTGAGCCAGGCTTACAGATTGGTAGCATGATTATTATATTTGATTTCAAGGTGCATTCTAAAGTAGGATCTTGACAATGTTAAAGCTTGCACTAAGGTTAAGTGAAGCATCTAATTACCTACCTGTTTAAGGAGATTATTTGTTTTATGCACTGAGGATATAATTCCTATTGGTGATGCTAGTTTTATCTTCTAAATTACTAGAAATCAGCACTCTGGGAGGCCGAGGTGGGTGGATTGCTCAAGGTCAGGAGTTCAAAACCAGCCTGAGCAAGAGTGAGATCCCGACTCTACTAAAAAAAAATAGAAATAAATTAATTGGCCAACTAAAAATATATAGAAAAAATTAGCCAGGCATGGTGGCACATGCCTGTAGTTCTAGCTACTTGGGAGGCTGAGGCAGAAGGATTGCTTGAGCCCAGGAGTTTGAGTTTGCTGTGAGCTAGGCTGATGGCACTGCACTCTAGCTCAGGCAACAGAGTGAGACCCTGTCTCAAAAAAAAAAAACTAATAAATAAATAAATTACTAGAAACTTATAGTTTAATTTGGGATTTGATTCTATTGTTTAGCTTTTAGATCCCATTAAATCAAACTTAGGAAGTTCATCCCGGTTTTTCTTTTCTGTTTTCAAAAAAATATTTAATTGACAAAATAAGATTGAATATATTCAAGGTATACCACATGATTTTATATATATATATATATTTTTATATATATATATATATAGTGTAATGATTACTACAATCAAATTAATTAACACATCCATCCCCACCCATGCTGTACATTAGAGCCTCAGAACTTGTTCATCTTATCACTGCAAGTTTATGCCTTTTGACCAGCATTTCCCATTTCCCCCAACCCCAGGCCCCTGGCAATTACCATTCTACTTTCTACTTCCATGAATTTGACTTTTCATCCAGATTCTTATTTATCCTGTTTTGTTATGAAGATATTTGTCATATGATCTGACCTGTATACTTTATGTGAAGGACAATACTGAGTCAGATTCAGGAAAACATGTTTTTCCTTTGTTTTCTAATAGCTGTACTGAATGTACAGTACATGAAGCACACATTTGCATATTAGTTCTTGTAGTCACCAGTAAGATACCTTATAAAAATTTTTGACGGCCGGGCGCGGTGGCTCAAGCCTGTAATCCTAGCTCTCTGGGAGGCCGAGGTGGGCGGATCGTTTGAGCTCAGGAGTTCGAGACCAGCCTGAGCAAGAGCGAGACCCCATCTCTACTATAAATAGAAAGAAATTAATTGGCCAACTAAAATATATATATAGAAAAAATTAGCCGGGCATGGTGGCGCATGCCTGTAGTCCCAGCTACTTGGGAGGCTGAGGCAGCAGGATTGCTTGAGCCCAGGAGTTTGAGGTTGCTGTGAGCTAGGCTGACGCCACGGCACTCACTCTAGCCTGGGCAACAAAGTGAGACTCTGTCTCAAAAAAAAAAAAAAAAAAAAATTTTTTGAAAATGAGGAACAAAGTGTGACATAAACAGTTCATCAAATAGAATGCAATAAACAATAGCGCGTACTGGTTCCAACTGAAAGTAGTGATTTGTAATTTCTTAATACATTTAAAGATAGACTGCTGAATTGCAGGAGAAAATATCTGATACCTCCTCAGCTTCCTTTCTCCAGTAAGACAAATTAAAGCTAAAAATGCCTTACCAATTGGATATTGTGCCAGTGGTAATTTATATTCATGCATATCCGTGATCAAAGCTCTAAAGAATGTATGAGTAGGAAAAGATTTTTTTTTTTTTTTTGAGACAGAGTCTCACTTTATTGCCCAGGCTAGAGTGAGTGAGGAAAAGATTTCTTAAGTTATAAAATTTTTTTACTAAGAAGTTTTCCTCTTTTCTGTTAAAGTGTAGCATGGAATATAACTTAAAGAATTTTACAAGTGTGTACACTCAAGTAATCACTACCCAAATCAAAATTAAGAGAATTACCAGCATACTAGAAGACTTCCTCCAACCTATCTTGCAATCAGCCCCCTAAAAGTAACCACTTCTGACTTATACCAACTTAGATTAGTTTTCCTTTTTTTTTCTTTCAATATTTACCCTCAAGGAAAGATTACTTATTTTTAAATTTTATATAATATCTGTGAGATTCATTCATGCTGCTACCTGTAATAGTAGTTCTTTTTGTTAATATATAGCATCCCATTGCCATGAATATACCATAGTTCATCCATTCTTTTTTTGGTTAACATTTAGGTTGTTTCTGGTTTTTGGCTACCTTGAATATAAGTCCTCATATTTGTCTTTTGGAGTCCATATGCAGCCATCTGCATGTGTAGGATTGCAGAAGTAGAATCGATGGGTCACACAGGGTGTGCATGTGTTCGGCTTTCTGAATGTTAACTACTGTCAAAAAGTTTTCCAAAATAGTTATATATCACTTTATACTTCATTTAACAGTATATGAGAGTTAGAGTTACTCCACATCTTTACCAGCACTTGATATGGTCAGTTTATTAAAGCCATGATTGATTTTTATTTTACCAAGCAACTTATGGTTACATTAACTTAATTTTAAAAAGTGTGATCATTTAATTGATTTTTGGTGTTATGTAGTGGGATTTAAGCCCTGCCTCTTTTGATATTCCATTTGAAATATCTGTTCATATGTTTAGCCCATTTTTAACAAGTGTGTTGCCTGTCTTACTGACTTGTAAGAGTTTTTTATGTATTCTTGGTATATGTATTACAAGTATTTTCTCCCATGCTGCCTTGCCAACACCTTTTTTTTAGGTGTGTACTTTTATAAGGTTGCTTCCATTGTTCATTTTATTTGAAAGAAATAGTAGTATGTTGATTTTCTCATTTAGTTTTTTATAGGGCTTAAAGTCATGCATTCATAAATTATTAATTGAAGTCATGCCAGAGACCCTTCAAGTGTAAATTATACTGAAAATGTTGGTGTACTTAGAAATAATAGGAAAATTTAGGTTTTGGAAAAATAATAGAAAAAAGGGATAAGACATATATCAAAAATAGTTATCTTCTCTTTGCATTTCTTTCCAATACTTGACTTGTATTAATGTGGTTAAATGCTGCCAAGCAGTTATTAATAATTTGCCTGTTACATGCTTCCTTTATTAACATATAGTAAGGTTTTATTCTCTATAAATCTCAAAATTGCTTTTTTCCCTCCAGTACTATTCCACTTTAGTTTGTTTATATTAACAATGCCAACGTAGACTTTTCTACCTTTAAAAAAAATTATATAGGCCATGCATGGTGGCTCACCTATAATACCAGCACTTTGGGAAGCCAAGGCAGGAGGATTACTCAAGTCTAAGAGTTGGAGACCAGCCTGGGCAATGTAGGGAGACTTGTCTCTACAAAAAAAAAAAAAAGAGCTGGTACAGTGGCATAGGCCTGTGATCTTAGCTACTTGGGAGGCTGATGTAGGAGGATCACTTGAGCCCAGGAATTCAAGGCTTTAGTGAGTTGTGATCATGCTACTTCATTCACTCCAGCCTGGGCAACAGAGTGAGACCCTGTTTCAAAAACAAAAAAAATTATATAGATAAAAATTTACTTTTTTTTGTATAGCTCTTGAGTTTTGATAAATGCATAGAATCATGTAACTACTACACAATCAAGGTACAGAAACCATCATCCCTTAAAACCCATAGTGCCCCTTTTTAGTCAGCCTTTCCTCTTACCTCTATTCTGTGACAACTACTGATCTTGTCTCTGTTCCAACCATTTTTTCTTTTTCCGGAATGTCATATAAGTGGAACCATGCAATATAGTGTATATAGTCTTCTTTTTCTTTGTTTTTTTCTTCTAAACATTGTGCCATAAGAATATATAATCTTTTTCACTTAGTATAAAGCATCTGAGATTCTTCCATTGTTAGGGATCTATGGTTTGTTTCTTTTTTTTTTTTTTTTTGAGACAGAGTCTTACTTTGTTGCCCAGGCTAGAGTGAGTGCCATGGCGTCAGCCTAGCTCACAGCAACCTCAAACTCCTGGGCTCAAGCAATCCTGCTGCCTCAGCCTCCCAAGTAGCTAGGACTACAGGCATGCGCCACCATGCCTGGCTAATTTTTTCTATATATATTAGTTGGCCAATTAATTTCTTTCTATTTATAGTAGAGATGAGGTCTCGCTCTTGCTCAGGCTGGTCTCGAACTCCTGAGCTCAAATGATCCGCCCACCTCGGCCTCCCAGAGAGCTAGGATTACTGGCGTGAGCCACCGTACCGGCCTATGGTTTGTTTCTTTTAAATGCTGAGTAGTGTTCTTTTGTATGGACATACCACAGTTGGCTTAATCATTCATCAGTTGAAGAATATTGGGTTGTTTCCAGTTTGGCAGTTATGAATAAAACTGCTTTCAGTATTTGTATTCAGGTTTTTGTGTGAACCTAAGTTTTCCTTTCTCTTGGGTAAATACCTAGGAATAGGATATATTTGATAAGTTTGACATGATAAGTTTACCTATTGTTTTTGCCATATCATTTTCTATTTTAGATCCTTCTGGATACCTCTGTGTTACCTGGAGTTGGCAAATTATAGCCCAGTAGTCAGTTTGGCTATCACCTATTTTTGTACTACAGAGAGCTAAGATTGGGTTTTACATTTATAAGGGGTTTTAAAAACAAAGAATATGCAACAGAAACTAACTGTGTGTGGTCTGCAAAGGCTAAAATATTTATTTGCTGGCCCTTTACCAAAAATGTTTGCTTCCTGATTTATTATAACCCTCTCATATTAATATTATAGACCAAGTAATATTTAAGGAGGTTATAAAAGTAGATTGACTATCTCCTATTCCAGAATTCTTTTCTTCTCCCTTTTACAGGTTCTCTATGTTTAAGACAAGTACTATGCCTAGTTTGGGGCTTTTAGTTTGAGAAAGACTTTAGAGATTTTAGAGTATTAATAATTGAGCCATGGAAAGATTAAATAATAGGACTTAAAAATGCCAAGGAAATGGGGTGGTAAGAATAACCTACTGAAATTAATTTGCTTGGAGAAGTTATATAGAAACTGGCAGGACCTTCACTCAAACATTGATCTGTCTGATCCTCAGTCCCAAAGGAGGACTCCTACCTTGTGGAGAATAGTAAAGATCATCACTATGCTAACAACCAGGAATAGAAATGTCAACACTGACCCACTGCAGCTTGGGCTGCACTTTTACCAATTGCCTGAGTCTGGTGAGACAGAACACATACACAAGAGCAGATTTATTACTTACAGATAGCAGCAAGGGACAACAGAAGTGTAGATCCATTGTGAGTTTGCCCCCAAGGCTTAAGAAAGCTGCCTGGGGCAGGTGGATTCTCAACTGCGTGTGGTCCATTTGCACCACAGCTGAGGGATCCCAAAAAGCATCCTGCCCTGGATTTTATACTCTAGGGTTATGAGACTTACTGGGCAAAGCTTTGAAAGACATCATGTTTCTAGGTGGGTACTAGAACAGAGCATAGGCTGTACTTACCAGACCCTCCCTATTGCAGGATGTTATATTCCCTGCACATTATTCCCTGAAGTTATTCTGAAAACTACAGGCAAGAAGAAAAGGGGAGAAAGTGGGTCAGTCAGTCCAGGGCCATTTGGGAACCATCCAGCACTATCAATTTAATATCACATGTTTGTCAGCTGGGAGAATTAAGTTGTGTTAATACTGCTCAAAATAAAAAGCAGAATAGATGGGGAACAGCAGAATATGGTGAAAGACTACAAACTTCGGAGTAATACTTGGGTTCAAATTCAAGTCTGCCACTTATAAGCTGTATACCTTGAGCAAATTATCTTTCTTGGCTTCATCTCTTCATGTATAAAATAAAAACAGAAATACTCATCCTGTTGAAAGAAGAAACAAGACAGGATATGAAAGCTAAAACACCTGGGAGAATATCTAGTAAATGAGCTTTGGAAGTAATAACTACTATTGTTTGAATTACTCTGAAATGAAAATACTTTCTGCTTTTGGGTGTCTTTCATTTCTAGACTCCCATGGTGACCCTCTCTGGCCACAAAGAAGCAATTTCCTCAGTTGTGTGGTCAGATCCTGAAGAAATCTGCAGTGCGTCTTGGGACCACACAATTAGAGTATGGGATGTTGAATCTGGCAGTCTTAAGTCAACTTTGGTAAGACTTATAAATGCAATAGTCCTCTTTGATCTTCTAAGTGATGAACTTCTAGAGACTTTTTTTTTTTTTTTTTAAAGTTCACCATGGTGAAATGTTCTTTCTTTTTCTTTTCCAGACAGGAAATAAAGTATTTAATTGTATTTCCTATTCTCCACTTTGTAAACGTTTAGCATCTGGAAGCACAGATAGGCATATCAGACTGTGGGATCCCCGAACTAAAGGTGAGTAATGCAAACCACTGCGGGGAAAACATGTGTAAATGACATTAATTTCTCTTGTCGCAGAGGTATAAAAAATAAATTTCTATAAATTTGGGGGGGAGTTGTTTTATCTATTTCTCTTTTATAAAATTCAGCACTTGTTATCTTTTTTGCTTTGTTCAGATGGTTCTTTGGTGTTGCTGTCCCTAACCTCACATACAGGCTGGGTAACATCAGTAAAGTGGTCTCCTACCCATGAGCAGCAGTTGATTTCAGGTTCTTTAGATAACATGGTCAAGCTGTGGGATACAAGAAGGTAAATCTTATTTATGACCTACAAAAGGAAGATATCAATTTTCTATTATATGCAGAGAAAATGAAATAAATACTGAAATGATTATCCAAAACCAGAAGGGCAAAAAAAAAGTTCTTGATTATACTACCTGATGTGATAAATACTGATATCCTAAAGAGAAGTCAGGATCAAAGGAATTTTCTTCATGTTAATATGTTGTGTTAGTTTGCATTTTGAAAGGAACTAATTCTGTGTCTTTTACCAAAAAAAAATCCAGAAGTTTATTAAGTCCATCTTTCTGACTTTGTTATAAAACAGGGAAAAAATAGAGTTTAGAAAGATTATCCTGATCCTTAATATAAATTATATGTTAATAGGAAGTTAAATAAAAATACATATTTTTAAAGATTCATAGGCTTAGTGGTATACTAATAATGTATACAGAGTGTCCTGATAAAATGTATACACTAAATATTTACGTATCTTTATAAGTAGAACAGAATAGGCATTACCCAAATACCTGTTGATGTGTTATTGTTGACCTTAAATCTGCCTTTTACTAACCTTACACTAACTTATAGTAGATGACTTGTTAACATCTAGAAGGCACATACATTTTAATTGTATACTTTCTATAGCAGTTAACATATAATTTCTGATAACAGTAGTAAGTGCTATGAAGAAAGTAAAGCAGAGCAAAAGGGACACATCTTTGGGGAGGGCCCCTCTGTGAAAGTGATATTTTAGTAGCGAATTGAACAATGTAAAGGTATGAGCCATGCACAGATCATGGCATAGGGAAAAGCAGATAAATGAAAGAACCTTGGCATGTTGGCAAAACAGCAAGAAGGCCAGTGTTGATGGAATGGAATAAGTAAGGAGAGTGGCAGGACATGAGGCAGCTAGTGGTTATGCCAAGGAGGACCGTACAGGGCACATTAAGGAGTTTGGGTTTCATTTTAAGTGTGATGGGAATGCTTTGGTGGGTTTTGAGCAAGGGATCAAGAATAGGAGAGAATCTATTGTTGTAATTTAAGAGACAGGTAATGGTGACTTGGACTATGGTGGTAGCATTCGAGATAAGTTATTGGGTTCTAGGTGTATCTGAAGATAGTTCTTTGGCAAAATTGGCTTATGAATTGAATGTGGAAATAGAAATCAAGGATAATGCCCACATTTTCTGTATGAGCAATTGGGTGATTGGTGGTCCCATTTACTGTCATGGAAAGAGTAAAAAAGCAGGTCATGAGGGAGAACCAAGAGTTTTGTTTTGGTTGTTTTAAAATTCTAGTGCCCAAAGACATTTAACTGTCAGGCAACTAGATATCAAGCTCAGGAGAGAAGTTCGAGCTGAAGATATAAACTGGGGAATTATTAGTATACAGATGACTAGACAAAGGGTATATAAAGCCATGATTTGAGGATGAAAGACAAGTTAGTCAAGGAAATATGAAAATGGGCCTAATTATAAGTAAATTTTTATAATGAAATAATACTTTTCCTAAATATATTGGTCACAATGAATCTCTGTAGTCTGCTATAATGATATAAGAAAAACAGGAGAGGTGGTCAAGTAAATACTCAGAATTTTAAGATTATTGGTTATACAGACTGAGATGGTAAATCTCAGAAAAGCATAAGTGATTATTCACTTTCAGAAAAGTATAATTTTTTGTTTTAATACTACGAATGCATATAACAAATATGTTAATATTTTTATCTTTTAGTTGTAAGGCACCTCTCTATGATCTAGATGCTCATGAAGACAAAGTTCTGAGTGTAGACTGGACAGACACGGGGGTAAGAATTTATTAGTTATTTGCTGAAGAGGAAAGTATATTAGAATAAATCTGGTGTTCGTGTTTATAATAAAATCTCACATCTAATTCAAAGAAGAAACAAATTTGTCCTTTAATAATAGGAGTAGCAAAATTTGAAATTTTGAAGTAGTTTTTCCCCGTGCATATTTTTTTTTCCTTTCTTTTTTTGAGACTCTGTTGAGAGTGCTGTGGCATCAGCCTAGCTCACAGCAACCTCAAACTCCTGGGCTCAAGCAATCCTCCTGCCTCAGCCTCCCGAGTAGCTGGGACTACAGGCATGCGCTACCATGCCCGGCTAATTTTTTCTATATAAGTTTTTAGTTGACCAATTAATTTCTTTCTGTTTTTAGTAGAGACAGGGTCTCACTCTTGCTCAGGCTGGTTTCAAACTCCTGACCTTGAACGATCCTCCCTCCTCGGCCTCCCAGAGTGCTAGGATTACAGGCATGAGCCACTGTGCCCAGCCTCCCCGTGCACATTTTAATGAAACATTTTAAGTCCATAACTCACTACTTCAGACTAATTGGATCAAAGTATTTCCTAGTTAGAAAAATTGTATACAGTAAGTCTGTATTATAAAATGTGCTTAAAGAAATGCAATTTTTAATTTTTTTTTGCATGTGTACGTGTGTGTGTGTGTGTATATATATATATATATATATGTAAGCTCTTATTGCCTAAGAATTCTTTCCAGATATAGGTTTAGGGCTACTTGAATAATTTGTAATATACAAACTATGCTATACTTTGAAAACTTTTAATTTTCTTTAATAGGTAAAACTGTATCACCCTTCAAACTTTATTTTATTACATATCTTACCAAATGCCTTATAGAAAGCACTATAGCATGTTGTGCTTCAACCAAATTAAAATGGTCACTTTTAATGTTTTAATATACAATATTATAATACAAGTGGTGACATTTGATGTAATTGGTCCCTTTAAGTTACTAACTCTTGATGCCAGTTAACTGCTCATCCATAATTCCTTTTGTAATGAAAATCATCAGTATTTAATTAGGTTTAGCTATCATATGAAATAATTATAGTTACTTACATTTTTGTTTTGTGTCTTTTTCTCTCCTTTTATACAGCTACTTCTGAGTGGAGGAGCAGACAATAAATTATATTCCTACAAATATTCACCTACCACTTCCCATGTGGGGGCATAAAAGTGAATGACAATTTGATTATAGAGATTTGTTCTATAAATAAAATGGTAGAGAATCGTGAAATTACATTGATGAAGATGTAGCAGTCAGCCTTTTAAAGTTTATGTAGTGTTTTTATCCTTCATAATAGTTAATGACACTTTTTCTTTATTTAGTATTTATACTGTGTTTATAAAATATAAAATGTGACCTGCATTCTCTACCCTATACAAACTCTTGAAATTCAACTGAGTTTATAAAAGGTATTGATTTGAATTAAGATTTGCTTTTAAACTGTTATAAAAGGATATATTAGAAATACAGTCATAAATTGTCCAGATTTTTATTTCTGTTAAAGAAACTTAAGTTTTCAGTTAGCTGTTTAAAAAAGAACCCAGAAAAGACTAAGACAAAATTTAATGGAGAAAAAATTAGAAATACATTTTCCTTTTAGCAAATAAGTGATGTTTAACTATACAAAAATTAGACTGTGGTATTCAGAACATTAAAAATGTAAATGTTACAGATTCATTAATAATTTTGATATTTTAAGGGAAGTACTTCCTAATGTCAAATCCTTTAGAGATTGCATAAAGTTCTCATGGTAACCAGGAATCTCCTCTCTCCCTAACCTCATATGTAGGTAAGAATGAATTCTTTAGACGAAACCTTTCAGTCAGTATTAGTTAAACATTCCACAAATTTAATGATGTCATTAGCATTTATCTTTATCCATGTTATATGTAAAACATTTAAAGTAAATATTTTTCTTGAATGACTTCATCTTTATTAGATTGGTATTTCTTAAGCAGAGTACTTACAACCTTTTAGTAATATATGGGAAATGAGTTTGGTCTCATCATTAGATTCATACAATATATCTCAAATGATGTTCCTGTTGCAGAAGTCTGGGAAACAACATCTTATACTTAGCTGCAGTTGAGAGCCAAATTAACAGTGGATGTTCCACATTCCTTAAGGACCCAGGCTCCTTTCACCCCCTAGGATATGGTCCTCATTTTCACATAGACCAAGAGCGTAAGCTGCAGTTATCATATCATTTCTTTCTTTTGTTTTTTTGGAGACAGAGTCTCACTTTGTTGCCCAGGCTAGAGTGCCGTGGCATCAGCCTAGCTCACAGCAAACTCAAACTCCTGGGCTCAAGCAATTCTTCAGCCTCAGCTTCCCGAGCACCTGGGACTACAGGCATGCGCCACCATGCCCAGCTCATTTTTTCTATATATTTTTAGTTGGCCAATTAATTTTTTTCTATTTTTTTAGTAGAGACAGGGTCTCGATCTTGCTCAGGCTGGTTTCGAACTCCTGACCTTGAGTGATCCTCCCGCCTTGGCCTCCCAGAGTACTAGGATTACAGGTGTGAGCCACCGCGCCTGGCCTCATTTCTTAAAATGTATTTTAATGCCAAATGGATATCACATTAGTGACCAAGTCTCTTGGACAAGGATTGTCTATTGATCCCTGCTAAACTCTTCTTGAGTAACTCAAAAGCATTTAGATCTTATTCTCTGCAGGAAGGGTATGAGTGGCCAATAGAAGCTTAGAAGATTCAGTCCTCGTATAACTTCAGTACTTTTAAAACACTGCTTCCATTTTTCCTCTGTCAGAGGTTGGAGTTATAGCAGAGGCAGCTGCTTTACATGTAGTTATTTACTCCTAAGAATCACTTGGAGAAATGAGTGGAGCTGCTTTTCCACTGCTGGTAAAAGCTAGGAACACGACAGTGCAGTGCTGAGGACCTGCTAACCAGTACCAGTTGTTTATGCTGTCTTGTCTTGGTGGTGGAGTTCATAAATATGTTGATATCCTCTCTTACCTCATCAAATAATTTTTAAGAAATTTCTTTTTCTTTTTCTTTTTCTTTGTTTTTTTTTTTTTTGAGACAGAGTCTTACTCTGTTGCCCAGGCTAGAGTGCCATGGCATCAGCCTAGCTCACAGCAGCCTCAAACTCCTGGGCTCAAGTGATCCTTCTGCCTCAGCCTCCTCAGTCTGGGTCTACAGATGTGTGCCACCATGCACCGCTAATTTTTTCTATATATTTTTATTTGTTCAGCTAATTTTTTTCTATTTTTAGTAGAGATGGGGTCTCTTGCTCTTGCTCAGGCTGGTCTTGAAGTCCTGAGCTCAAACGATCCTCCCACCTCGGCCTTCCAGAGTGCTAGGATTACAGGCATGAGCCACTGTGCCCACCCAAGAAATTTCTTACTATTTAACAATAAACTTCCTAAATTTAATTTTAGGCTCAAAGTATACCTAATTGCTGAGTAAGTCAGTTAAGGGAAAAGATTGAACTGTTAATACTATGTATCAGGGTCTCTCCTGGTGTGGAGGAAAGGGGAAAAAACACAAAAATGTGTAAAACATGCACACTACCTTCAAAAAGATCACATTCACATGGGAGGTACTTATTAAAAATTTAGTTACAGCAGCGTCCGAAGTGCAAAGAAAGATGTAAATGTAAAGTAGAGAGGTAGCATAGAGAGAGGAGCAATTAGAATTGTGGAGAGCAAGTTGGCTGTCAAGAAAGGAATCCTACAAGAGTAACATTAGAGTCAGACTTGGGCAGATAATTGGTTAGGTGGTGGGGTAAAGACAGGTTATTTCTAGCAGAGGGAGTGGCACAGAAGCATCAGAAATAATAGCTCGGAAATACTGTGAGGAAGGAAATGGGTATAATATTCATTCATATGACAAGAAATTTAATTTTGTTTTCCTTTTAAATTAAAGCTGCCTTCCACGTATTATCTTAGATGTTATTTTTTTATATTGAAGAACATGAAAACAAAACCTTGCTGTGATGATTACGAAGAGATTATTAGGGTAATATTTGAGTTATTTAAAGTTTAATTCTATACATAGAATGTAGAAAAATACAGCTTTTCCATAAGTAGATCAATATTTGCTTTGCATGTTTTCCTTTGAATTTACAATTATCATTTTGGAACTGTTGTCAGTGCATAATAGTATATCAGAATGCTTCATAGCATTATCAGGGAGAAAGAACAAACGAAAGCTTAAATTGATATAAAATGCATGTAATTGCATAATTGAACAAACAACCCTGCAAAACAAAACAAATACCATCTGGGAATTTCTGATAATAACATTGAAATCTGTTCACACAGCCTAACATTCTTTTGATGTATTCCAGTTTTGAAAAATCACAGCAAATATAAGGAAAAATACTAATTTTTAATAGTACCATAGCACCTATTCTTAAAGGAAAAATATGACATTGTAAGACCATGCAAGGATATTGAATTAAATATCTTTTTTATTTAAAAGCCACTAATTAGAATCAGGTTTCGTTAGGCAAGTGAAATCCAAATTTTGCTAATCAGAAACTTCCAGGTATCAAAAACAGCAGGGACTTTTTAGTCACTTTGATGTTGACATTTTTGACCATCATAGACTTCAAGTATCAAAAGCAATAATGTTAGTATTTTGTTATATGAACCAAATATATCTGAAATGTAACAGTGGAGAAGGTTTTTTTTGTTGGTTTAATATAGATAGGCAATCTTTGTTCTAGTATCAATTCCACTGATCTGCCGATTTGAGAAAGTAAATTATTTTCTTGCAGTGTCTATAAAAATAGGAATAAAACAGCATTCCACCAACATTCTGACATAGATACTAAATTATATGCATTTTAAGAGGAAAATACATGTTAGATTAAGTTTTTGAACAGTCATGCAGCTAGGAAATGGCAGTGGCAGGATTTAAACTTGGATTTATCAGGAGTTTAGAGCTCAAGCCCTTAACTAGTATATTGTTTTGCCAATTTTTTTTCTTCCATTTAAGAGATGAGAGTCTCATTGTGTTGCTCAGACTGGTCTTGAAATCCTGGGCTCAAGTGATCCCCCTGCCTCGGCCTCCCAGAGTGTTGGGATTAGAGATATATGAGCCACTGTGCCCAGCCTATTTTGCCAATTCTTTTTTTTGTTTGTTTTTTTGAGACAGAGTCTCACTTTTGTTGCCCAGGCTAGAGTGAGTGCCATGGCATCAGCCTAGCTCACAGCAACCTCAATCTTCTGGGCTCAAGTGATCCTTCTGCCTCAGCCTCCCGAGTAGCTGGGACTACAGACATGTGCCACCATGCCCGACTAATTTTTTTTTTGTATATATGTTTTTAATTGGTCAGTTACTTCCTTTCTATTTTTAGTAGAGACGAGGTCTCGCTCAGGCTGGTTTTTAAACTCCCGACCTACAGCAATCCATCCGCCTCGGCCTCCCAGAGTGCTAGAATTACAGGCGTGAGCCACCACGCCCAGCTTGCCAATTCTTAATGTCATGCACAAGAATGTTTTTATAAGTGGAGAGAATGAGTTTGGAAATGTCTTCATCTACATAAAAGGAAGGTTACATATAAATTTACATGTCATTTATATTATAAGTTACTATAATATATTCAGCTTTGTATGTTTTGCCTTTAATTTCAATTTTAATATACCACTAAATGTATTATTGTAATATATAATGTATACTTTAAAGATCCATTTCTGTATTTTCAAATAGGTATTATATATGAGCAAAAAGGAACTTTAGAAATTATCCTGTTATTCATACATATAATTGAATTATCATGTTATTTATGTTATTAAAGGAAACCACAATCCAGACAGGTTAGGTACCTAGTATGAGGAGGGGGTATAGCCAATTAATGATGGAGCTAGAAGACATGCCTCAGTAATCTACAGTGAATTTATTTATTTATTCATTCATTCATTCATTCATTTATTTATTCATTTATTTAGAGACAGAGTCTCGCTTTGTTGCCCAGGCTAGAGTGAGTGCTGTGGCATCAGCCTAGCTCATAGCAACCTCAAACTCCTGGGCTCAAGCAATCCTGCTGTCTCAGCCTCCCAAGTAGCTGGGACTACAGGCATGCGCCACCATGCCCGGCTAATTTTTTCTGTATATATTAGTTGGCCAATTAATTTCTTTCTATTCATAGTAGAGACGGGGTCTCGCTCTTGCTCAGGCTGGTTTTGGACTCCTGGCCTCAAGTAATCCGCCTGCCTCAGCCTCCCAGAGTGCTAGGATTACAGGCGTGAGCCATGGTGCCTGGCCTGGAGAAATTATTTTGTTAGGTACAATCTGATAAAGTTGGGAAACATGCCAAACAATTCTATATGTAGTTAGTGAAAGTATAACATGCCTGGGACTTTTAAATACTAGATTAAGTTCAATGTTTGTCTTGGGAAGGAAATACTTTTTAATAATATGTCTATAACATTTCACATTTTATTTTTGTTTATTTTTGAGACAGTCTGGTTCTGTCACCCTGGCTAGAGTGAAGTAGCATCATTATAGCTTACTGCAACCTCAGACTCCTGGGCTCAAGCGATTCTCCTGCCTTAGCCTCCCAGAATGCTAGAGTGAGCCATCGCGCCTGGCCTGCCATTTTTTACATTTAAAAAAAATCATCTTAATAATACTGTGTCTCGTTCTAGGCTTACTTGGGTAAACAGAAATGTAGTAAGAGAGGGCATGTTTAGGTTGCAATATGTAAGTAATTACTA
Source organism: Mirza zaza (assembly GCA_008750895.1). NCBI lineage: Eukaryota > Metazoa > Chordata > Mammalia > Primates > Cheirogaleidae > Mirza > Mirza zaza. The sequence goes on from VSMD01033509.1 coordinate 20,408, forward strand.
GTGTAGGCATCTGGGAAAATAGCTCTCCATATCCTGTCACTGACCTGTAATGTTTCTTCTGACTTCCTTGGTAAGATCCAACAGATGATAAAGTGGAATACTCTGAAGAAATAGAGCCTTTTCCATGACTGACATCAGCTTCAGTAGATCTGTAATCCTTAGTAAAACAGTACAAATAGAATAATTTTTAATATGTTTTCTAATAACAACTGAGGTTTCATTTAGGAGATTAACCAAAGGTTTGCTTCATAATACAAGAATAAAAGTAATATATATATTTTTTAGTTGGTCAATTAGTTTCTTTATATTTTTTAGTAGAGGCAGGGTCTTGCTCAGGCTGGTTTCGAACTCCTGACCTTGAGTGATCTGCCTGCCTCGGCCTCCCAGAGTGCTAGGATTACAGGCGTGAGCCACCAAGCCCAGCCAAGATTACTTTTTAAAGAAACTGGGATCCAGGTTTGGATCTCATTTGTGAAGTCCCACATTCCAAGTCATCTAATGTTCTCTAGTTAGCTCGTAGAAGTCCTCAATGGAAGAAAACACTGTATACTAGTGTAAGTGTGTTATATGTTGATAGAAAGTTAAATGACAGTTCTATAAATATGTGTACTTCTAAATAAAATTAAATCCTCCCAGATAAAAGTATTTTAGTGTTGTTAAATCCTTTCATTTTCTTAAAAAAAAGTTTTGTAAAGTAGTAAAATTTAACTACTGTGCTGCCTCATTTGTTTAAGGATTAGTATCAGCTATTTAAACATTAATCCAACAGCTAATGAAAGATTATTAACTCATTCCACAAACATTTATCAAATAAGATTAAGACCCAATTCCTGCCCAGGAGGAATATCAGTAGCTCTACATTGCTGACATCATTTCTACACTGTGCCACTGCTTGCACACTTTTCTTAGTAACTTGTGAAGAAAAAGTGATTATGTATAAATGTTACATTTTATGATGGCTTAGAGACATTGTGTATCTATTTGTAATTTTCTCCAATTAAATGCATAAAACCAACAGGCTTGGCTCACCCCCATTCTTCTGACTTCCTGGTATGTTCTTTGGAGGACCTTACTCTGCTTCAGATTGAGCTGCAGAAGGTATTAGTTTACTCTCCTCTTGAATTAAACGTCATCCCATTGGAACATGCATTTCCTAAAACACCCTGAGAAACTTATCATAGAGCATGGTGACATTTTCAAAGTCATTTTGCTTGCCATGCATGTTATTATTATTTGTTCCTCCAGGGAAAAGATGTTCAGTTCTTTTTAGATATTTTATACTGTATCCGTCAGTTGTCAATTAGCCATCTTTCAGTTCATTCATTGATGGACATTTACTCAGGACCTAGTTCCTACTAGGCACTGTGCTAGGAGACAAGGCTGTGGACTTGCGCATGGGTGGAGCAGCTTTTAAGCAGCTCAGCATCTAATGGGGAAGATAGGCAGGTAGATAATTGCAGTACAGGTGTTGACTGAGAGAAACAGTATACCCTTTAGGAGGAATGCCAGACTTAAGAGTCAGGAAGGATATCCTGAGGAAGTGCATCAATCACCCATGTTTGCCAAATGCTAATTCTTACCTTTTTAAGGATCGAGACTTTGAGACTCAGTCTCAGGAAAGTTGTGAATTCTTTCCTCAAAAAATGACACATACCAAAATTTTGCATATTTTAGGTATTTGCCCATTCCTTGAAATCCAAGTGTCTCAAGGGTAAGAATCTCAACACATCTTAATATTTTTAATCCAGATTAAGCCTCTAGAGTATAAATATCTTGCCCCTTTTCCCATTTTATTTTATTTTATTTTTTGAGACAGAGTCTTGCTTTGCTGCCCAGGTTAGAGTGAGTGTCACGTCAGCCTAGCCCACAGCAACCTCAAACTCCTGGGCTCAAACAATCCTCCTGCCTCAGCCTCCCGAGTAGCTGAGACTACAGGCATGCACCACCATGCCCAGCTCATTTTTTCTATATATATTAGTTGGCCAATTAATTTCTTTATAGTAGAGACGGGTCTCGCTCTTGCTCAGGCTGGTTTCGAGCTCGACCTCGAGCAATCCGCCCACCTCGGCCTCCCAGAGTGCTAGGATTACAGGCGTGAGCCACCACGCCCGGCCCCTTTTCCTATTTTAAAACTATATTTTTCAGGTTTTAAGGGGAGTAGTTTGTAATAAATATTCTAGAATCCCACCCCTTCTTTGTTTTTCATGATCATGCAAACTTTAGCCATCCCTTCCAGTATATGCTTTTTTATTCCTTGCTAGCCTGTGTTACAGTTTGTAATTCCTATTTTGCAAAGTTTTAGGAAAGTTGTTAGAAATTTTGGAGTCACCTTTAGAAAGAAAGTACTTTGAACTTCTTGTCTCCCACCAGTAACATAGTTTTACTTTTGCCTTATTTCCATTTTTCCCCCTGAGGTTTTAGACTCAGATTTTATCTTTTAATCTTGAAGGCTCATTTTTCACACAAATTATGGATATGTGCATTTGAGATCATTATTAGCAGTTGTTAACTTAGTCCTCTTAAAAACCTTAAAAGTGACGGTTAAATATAGTGCGTTAACACTTCCCACGTGCAAAGCTTTGGTACTGAGGAGCGCCGGAGGGAGGATTGAGGAATGCCGAGAGCTCAAAGCGGAGAGCCTCGCAGGGCGGCACAGGTGGGCCCGGCAGGTGCAGCGGGGGCTCGGAGGCGGCAGGGAGGGACCCGGGCTAAGCGCGCAGGGCTCCGAAAAGAGAGCCGAGGATCCCTTCCATCTACCAACGCCTCGCAGGGCTCACAGTCAGTTCCTTATGGTGATGTTCTGACCGTTTGGTGTTTGTCATTTCTTCTTACTAAGTCAAGAGGCATTCGGGAAAGGAGGGATAGAATGGGTCCCCGAGTCGCGTGCCGAGGGCAGCGCGGCTCCGGCGCGCGACAGGCCGCCCGGTTTAAATCTCCCGCCTCCCGCGGCGGGAGCCGACACCCCCACGCACTGGCGCGGAGGGGCACGGGCTGCGGGAGCGGCCCGGCGGCGGCGCGGGGCTCGCGGGCGGCGGCCGGAACGGGTGCCGGGACGGACCTGCACGCGGCCGAACGCGACCCGAGGCGGCGGAGCACCGGCGCGTCGCGGCTCTGGCGTCGCGGTGAGCGTCTGCGGCCTCCCGTCCTCCCCCTTCCTCTCGGGCCGCGGTCCAGGCGGGAGGCCAAACCCTGGGTTCCCATGGCGACGCCGGGAGGGGAGGGGGGCGCTGCGGGAGGCGCAGGCCGCGCGCGCACGCGGTCTCTCGGGGCCTCGCCGGCCTCTCGGCTCCCTCAGGGACCGGGGCCCAGCCTGCGGCCTTCCTCTGGGGCAAGGCCCGAGGCCGAGCTCCCCCTGGCAGAACCGGCAAGGGGCGGCTTTTCGCGTGGCTGGGTCCTCTCGGACGGAAAGGGGCGTCCGCCCACGCTCGCCCGGTCGAGAGCTGAAGCGGCGGCCTGAGGCTTGATAGGTGGTTTCTGTCGAAGGTGGAGGTCGCTCTCACAGAGGCAGATGCCCACAGCCTTCAGGTGCTTGTCCGCTGATCGCCTTTCTGCGTTGTGCTTATTTTTGTTTCACCGTTATTTTGGAATGGAAATGTCTTCCTTAGAAACTGATTGGCAACCGATTGATAAAAAAACAACACATGAGTAAATGTGCGCGGTTTGGGCTGAACTGCGGCGTGCACGAGCTCCCGAGGGGTTCCGAACACGCATCCCGCTGCCCTAGGCCTTGAACCCGGCTCCCCCCTCCCCCCACGGATCTGGTTTCCAGAAACCCGGATCATCTGGGTCGCGGCCCCGTTGATGCCAGAGGTCAGATACCTGATGCTCTAAGAAAGATGGAGAGGGCACAGGGGCGGGGTGGTAATCCATCCTGGCAGCTCAGCCGCGATGCTGTGGCTTTGCCAGTAGAGGGGGTGGGGTCGTTTTCCGTGGATTAGATGTTCTTGCACAGGGAATAAAAGCTATTAGTAATATGGACTGTAGTTCACTGTGAACTGGCGTGTTGGGACGGTAACGTTTTTCCGTGGTTTTGGATTTTTTTCTAAGTATGTATGGATTTATTTGGTTCTGACTCAGGCAACGTACTGTAAGGCGGTATTACTTTAATTATCTTCACATCAATATTTATGGAGTAGCCACAGGTGCCTCATCCTTTAGTAGGAGTTAATTATACATTTACTGGCCAAATAAACATCTAGTGGTATGTATGTATTTTTATATGACCAAATTTATAAATCGTTTTATATTTGTTATCCGTTCCTTAAATACCAGCATTATTCGAAATCTATGTATTTATTTAATAGTGCAAAATGATTGTACTCTAGCTACTGAAATAGATGTGCGCAAGGCATTGTTCTAATTACCAGTAGTTATAATTGCCAGAAAAATCATTATAATTTTAGAGTTAAAAGGGTGCTCAGAGATCAGTCAGTTCAGTTCAAAGGGCAAAAATTGTAAACATGAGATTGGTGAAAAAAGTAGGAAGCCACATTTTTATTATAAATGTCTATTATAAAGCAATTAAAGAAATAAAATTTATACCCATTACTGAACTAGGACCAAATATCAAAATATTAAATATAAAATGGATAATGTACTGTTTTGTTCTACTGTACTGCCAAACTTTGTGATTTTATTGTGTGATACATCCTATATTTTAAATTTTTTCTTTTATACTTTAGCTTTTTCAGTATTCTCTGTGCCTCCTTTAAATTTTTATTGTTTTTATATGCTTTAACAGAGACAGATGGGGTATGTGAAAGACTTTTAAGTATGTCTATAACTGGAAAGATTACCTCATGTGAAGTGGATTTTGTTGTTTAATGATATCTTATTCCTTTTTTCCATTTTGTTTGTTTTTCACTCATCCCTTAAGTTTTGCCTTTTTTCTGGAATCAAATTTTCAAACTTCTGCATGGAGCCAGTATTCACCATTAAAAGTTAGTCACCTTCTATGTCCTTGTTGTTATTATTTTGACATTGTTGACTCATTTGCATATGATACTAGGGTTTTTTTTTCTTTTTTGGTTAATTTAGTTGAAATAAGAAAAAAACAAAGACTAATGTAACAATATCTGTATTTGAAGCAGCCAATATTAACAACTGTTTGCATTTTGTCATATTTCTTTGTGGTTTTTTGTTGTTGTTTTTGTTTTTTATATTTGAGACAGGATCTCACTCCATTGCCTGGGCTAGAGTTCAGTGGCCTCATCATAGCTCACTGCAACCTCAGACTCCTGGGCTCAAGCCATCCTCCTGCCTTAGCCTCCCAAGTAGCTGAGACTACAGGCTCATACCACCATACCTGGCTAATTTTTCTATTTTTTTTTCAGAGACAGAGTCTCACTCTGTTGCCTAGGCTGGTCTCAAACTGCTGGCCTCTTCTGAGGTTATCTTCTTGCCTCAGCCTCCTAAAGTGCTAGAATTACAGACATGAGCCACCATGCTCGGCCTCTAGTGTTTTTTTATATAAAGAAATCAAACATTTCCAATAAAGTTCAAGTTCTTTTTCTACATACCCAATCCTACCATCCCTGACCAACTACTCATCATCATGACTTGCTATCTGTGTTTTGTATTTTTTTAAAAATTATATATTATATGATATGTTTTAAATTTTTAAATGTTATATCATATTGGATATAATCTATACTTTTTTGTACTCACTATTGTTTTTAAAATCTGTTTTGATTGATATTGATAGTTCTAGTCACTAGCATATTTGTTTTTTATATAGTATTCTGTTATATGAGTATATCACCTTTTTTGTTCATTTAGCTTTTGATTAATAAGATTGTTTCCAGTTTTTCATTATAATACTAAAGTAAACATAGACATTCATTTGGTAAATATTTATTGAGCATCTACTATGTGCTCTATACTGTTTGCTCACAAACAGATGAAAATCTCTGCCCACATAAAGCTTTAAATACCTAGTGATGGAATTGCTAGGTCCAGAAGTATATTTAGTTTTATAAGAAACCGCCAGACTTTTTCCAAAATAGTTGTACTATTTTGTACTTTTATCAGCAATATATGAGGATTCCAGTTGCTCACATTCTCACCAATTTTAGTATTGTCAGTCTTTATCATTTAAGCCATTGTACTGGGTGTTTAGTGGTGTACTGTTGAGTTGAGAATTCATGCCTGCTCTTGCTTTTATCAAAAGTTTCCACAAGCATGGTGGCATGTGTGCTTGTAGTCCTAGGTATTCGGGAGGCTGAGGCCTAATCCCAGCAGTTTGAGACAACAGTGAGCTATGATTGTGTCAGTGCACTCTAGCCTGGGTGACAGAGCAAAATGCCCACCTCTTAAAAAAAAATAATCTTTTTTTTTCCCAAAGGGGAAATTCATATAACATAGAGTTAACTAGTTTGAAGTGTACAATTCGGTATTATTTATTGTTTTCACAATGTTGTGAAATCACTAGCTCTCTCTAGTTTTAAAACTTTTTCATCACCCTGTAAGAAAATGCCTCCTACTCATTCATGAATCTCTCGGTTTGTTCTTTTTTTTATTGCTGAGTGGTATTCCATTACACGATATATTGTAATTTGTTTATTCACCCATTGATAGACATTCTAATTTTTCGCTATTATGAATAAAGCTGGTAAGAATATTTATAGGTCTTTGAGCATATGTTTTCATTTCTCTTGGGTAAATACTTAAGAGTGCATTTGTTGAGTTGTTTGCTAAGTATTTATAGGAAACTGTCAAATTTTGCTCAGGTGGTTATACCATTTTATATTCTCACAGGCCATGTAAGAAGATTCCAGTTGTTCCCCATCCATGCCAAAATTTTGAATTGACAAGTTGTTAGCAAATTCAAATGGGTGTGTGCTGATATCTCTTTGTGGTTTTAATTTGCATTTTCCTGATGAGCAATGATGTTGAATATCTTTTTATGTGCTTACTGGCCATTAGTATACAGTCATGTGCTGCATAATAATGTTTCAGTCAATGACAGATGGCAAGGACTGCATATATGGCAGTGGTCCCATAAGGTTGTTAATACTGTACCTTTTCTATGTTTAGACATACAAATACTTGCCACTATGTTACAATTGCCTACATTATTCAGTACATCAGCATGTTGTACAGGTTTGTAGCTTAGGAGTAATAGGCCACTATACCATATAGCCTAGGTGTGTAGTAGGCTTATACCATCTAGGTTTGTGTAAGTACACTCTATGATGTTCACACAATGACAAAATCACCTAATGACACATTTCTCAAAACATATCCCTATCATTAACCACTTCGGTGCGGCGCTCACAGCCATGAAACCTTGCCTACAGCCGGCACTCATAGTCCCCACGATAGCTTGTGCTGTGCATTGACAGCGAATCCGTTTTGCTCTTGTGTGATGAGGAAAGCTTTAAAGCCCTGAAAGCTTGTTTTACTTTACAGGCAGCTTTACTTGTGATGTAAATCAGAATAGGTAACATATACATATATGTTTTCATTACGTTATTTTTAAATGTTCACAATTTTATTTTGATAAATGAAAAATTAGAAAAGTCAAGTTTTGTTATTAATGCTAAAGTCAACGCTTGGCTGGGCGCCTTCATATCGCGGCTGTTGGCTACAGTCAACGCTGTGCTGTGCGCTTTTGTCTGTGCCTGTCGACTGCAGTCGACTCTGGGCTGTGTGTGTTCATCTGTGCCTGTCGACTACAGTTGACGCTGGGCTGTGTGTGTTCATCTGTGGCTGTTGACTATAGTCGACGCTGGTACCGAAGTGGTTAAATGGTGCATGACTATATATGAGTATCTTTTGTGAGTTTGCTCAAACAATTTATCTATAAAAATGAGTTTGTCTTATTATTGAGTTGTAATTATTCTTTAGTCAGAACACAAGTCTGTTTTTTATGTGTGTGTGTGTATTATTAAAAGCTTCTCCTGGGTTAATTTTTTCTATATATTCTTAGTTGGTCAGTTAATTTCTTTCTATTTTTAGTAGAGATGGGGTTTTGCTTTTGCTCAGGCTGGTTTTGAACTCCTGACCTTGAGCGATCCTCCCACCTCTACCTCCAGAGTGCTAGGATTACAGGCATGAGCCACCATGCCCGGCCTATTTGTAGTAATCATATTTAGATTTAATTGAATTAAATGCTCATTGCTAATCATTTTTACCATTTTTCCATTTGATAAATTATTTATTTTTAATTATATTTTAGTTGTATGGATTATGGCTTCAAATACTTTTGTTTATTTTTTCATTTGTTTTAGGAGGGGTTTGTGAGTGCTATATTCCTGATTTTTGCATATATGAGAAAAACTTTTCTAGACAACCTTATTCAAATATCATATTGCATTGATCCTAAGGAACATCTTTTTACACCTTCATGTCTCTGAAATCATTTCTGAAATAATGATTTTTTAATGCATCTAACAATTGATGATTTGTTCCAGGCTTTCTGCCTCTCTGAAAGAAAAAAATGAAAAAATAAAAAAGGAAAGAAAGAAAATAAAATTAGTAAAAATAATATAAAAAAAGAAAAAAAAAACAATTGATGATTTGAAAGCATAAATTTGCAGCTCTTTTCCTGAGAGGTACATGAAACAATGGTGTACCTTTCAAATGATGTCTGCAGTTTATGAAATATGGTAAGATAATTGCAAAGCATTACTTTACCATAAAATAATTTTTATCCATAAGATTGGCAAAGATCAAAAAATTAATAATAACTCTATGTTTTAGTGATTGTGGTGGATAAAAATGCTCCTACATTACTGATATGTATAAAAATTGGTACAATCTCTATGGAGGACAACATAGCAAAATGAAAAAAAATTGAAATGCATTTGCCTTTTGATTCAGACATCATACCTCCAGGAATTGTCTTATAAATATACTTGCATATATTTTAAATAATACATATATAAGTTTATTCATTACAGCATGGTTTAAAATAATAAAATCTGGAAACAGTCTAAATATTGATCAGTAATAGGCCAGTTAAATATATTATAGCACATCCATACAATGAAATGTTATATACCTATTACAATTATATTACAACTGAGTAGAAAATTTCATGTCATATTCTTTTTTCCTCAGCAGTATACATAGTACTCACTTTTATCCATTATCTACTGTTGCTGAGGCTATGTCTGATGCCAGCAGAAATTATTTAATTTGTAGATGGCCCTGTTTCTTCACTCAGATGCTGATAGCATTCTTTCTATTTTCTTAAAATTCAGCAACATTCCATGATATATCTGTCTTGCTCATTCTCTATTAATTTTCCTGGAACATGATGAGCCCTTTTAATTTTTAGTTTTATATCCTTGAATAATTTGGCTGTTCCAAATGTCTGTCTCTCTGTCCAAAATATATGATAAATATCAATTGTTTGTCTTCCAATTCTGTCATCTTTGTTCAAATCTAATCACTTTTACCTGGTGATCTTCATTCTGAATTATTTTCTTAGACTCGTCATGCATCTTATTACCTTGGTTTTCTGAAGTGTCTTTTCTACTTATAGTTGTTTCCAATGTGGTTTCAAATTCTGTAGTAATTTTTTCTCTTTTCTTTCCTTATCTCTTTTCCTTCCTTCAGCTCTTTTCTGATCTATCATATGGTATTATGTACTATTTATTTGCATGTACAGCAGTTTTTCTTTAAACTTTTATGGAGTTTTAAAAAATTTTTATTTCAAGAAAATATGAAAGTATGAACATTTTGGTTGCATTTTATATCTTTGCCTCGCCCTCACAAGTTTTAGAGGTATGCCCTTCCCCTCCACAATGCTCACCACATCCCTCAGATATGGGGATACCCCCCCAACCCTCAAATCCCTCGTGAACACCACCACCATTTGAGCACCATAGTGTTAATCAGTCAGTACCAATTTGATGGTGAGTACATGTGGATCCCATTTTTCTGATCTTTTGTCACCTCACTTTGGATAATGGGCTTAAGCTTAATCCAGGATAGTATAAGCGGTGCTAGTTCACTGTCATTTTTTATAATTGAGTAATATTCCATTGTAAACATATACCAAACTTTAATAATCCACTCATGAATTGACAGGCACTTGGGTTATTTCCACGTGCTTGCTATAGTGAATTGTGCTGCCATAAACATTCGGGTACAGATGTCTTTATAATAGAATGTCTTATGCTCTTTAGGTAGATGCCTAATAATGCTATTGCTAGGTCGAATGGTATTTCTATTTTTAGCTCTGTGAGGTATCTCCAAATTCTTTTATACAAAGGCTGTACTAATTTGCAGTCCCACCAGCAGTGTAAGAGTGTTCCTGTCTCTCCACATCCTCGCCCGAATTTGTTGTTTTGGGATTTTTTGATACAGGCCAATCTCAGTGGGGTTAGGTGGTATCTCATTGTGGTTTTGATTTGCATTTCTCTAATGATTAGAGATGTTGAGCATTTTTTTATGTTTGCTGGCCATTATTCCGTCTTCTTTGGAAAAGTTTCTGTTCATTTCTGTTGCCCATTTCTTGATGGGGTTGATTTTTTCTTGTTAATTCTTTTGAGTTCTGGATAGATTCTTGTTATCAGACCTTTATCAGAAGTGTAGAGAGAAAATATTTTCTCCCATTCTGTAGGTTGTCTATTTGCTCTAATGATAGTTTCCTTGGCCATGCAGAAGCTTTTTAATTTGATCAGATCCCATTTGTTTATTTTTGTTGCTGTGGTCATTGCTTTGGGGGCCTTCTTCAAGAATTCTTTCCCTAGGCCAATGTCTGAAATGGTTTTCCCAACATCTTCTTCTAGGATTCTTAAAGTTTCATGCCTTAGGTTTAAGTCTGCTATCCATCTTGAATGGATTTTTGTGAGAGGTGATATGGAACAGTTTTTCAAGTGTTATTTTTTTTTTTCTCTTTTTCATGTTATGTTTCTTCCTCCTTTTCATGCAAGTCTACTTTTTCATGTTACTTATTTTGCATGTTATTTATTGTTGAAAGGGGCAATTCTATTCTGGCCTATTCTTTGCCGAAGAATGGTGCAGGTAGAGTCATCTTAACCCCCTCCTTGTTTACATGGCAATTGTAATAACTGCCTTAGAGTCTGAGATAGGAGACTGGATACTGATTACCATGATCTCTGTTCAGTAATTGGCTGCTTGGTGCCACAGTTTTCATATGCTCTCTCTAGGCCCTTTTCCACAGTGTGTGTTAATCATTGGCTCCAAAGGCAAGTCACTGTTGATATATCTATGATGAGCCTATTTTGGACCTATATGCAAGGTTGACTACCAGCTTGCTGCTTCTGTTTCCCCATAGCCATGCCTTGTCTCTAGACAGGGAAAATACAAAATTTCCTGGCCACTGGGAAACTTTAGGAAACCCAATACAGAATACCTCTTACCCCATTTTTCCCTCCTCCTGAGTTTGGAACCAAAGGAGCTAGACAGATAGAGTTAAAAATATCAGCTTTATTATTGAGAGAGCTGTTGGAGGATATGTGTGGTAGCAGTGGTCTTCTAATTCTTCTTTCCCCCATGTCTAGACCTTGGAAAGTTTGAGTCGTAAGGATAGTCACACAAAGACTTTTGCCTCATACTGATTAGGTTACAAATGGTGGGTACAAGGTTAAAAAATGGAACTACATTCCTCAATTTGAAGACTTCTGATAAATTAGCTCTACTTAGTCAAGAAATATGGAAAGGGGGATAAAAGTTCCATTACAAATAAAGTACAAGTGATTTAGTACAGTCTTCGCAATAACTATTTTAACTTCTCAGACATGTTTATTTGTACTTACTGATTATTAATCATATTTTAAATAGGTCATATTGCTATATAAAGTATAGGCACTTAATGTATATTTGATAATGAATGAATGACTCCCTTTTAGATAAGGGCTAGCAAGTGTTGCATAGTAATAATGAATCAAATATAAAAAGATAAAACCAAAATGATATAGCTGGGCTTGATAATCAAGTAGACATTTTTTACAATAATAATTATATAAAAACTAGTTATACATATTAGTGATAGTACATTTGGAAACTACAGAAAACTGTCACTCATGATTCCACTGCAGAGAAAGCCATTGTTGACATTTTGGAGTGTTTCCTACCAGTTTTTTCCTCCCAGAGTTGAATCATTTATAAACTGTGATTCTTTGAGGAATGCTGATTGTGTTTGTAAGAAAATTCATGGCTTGGGAGCCAGAGTAATCAGGAGTACTACATTAATATTAAACAGCAAACGTGTCTAATGTATTTTCTTAATTGCATCAAACACTAGTGTTATATTTAGTCAAAAGTCTTCACAGACTATTTTTTCTCAAGGGGATTTCAGAGCTTCAGTTTGCACATTAACATTAGTCTGTTTTCCCTGCTTTTCAGTGATGTCACAGTAATGAGACATGATAAGTGAGTACAAAACTACTCTAAGAGAATATGGATTTTTTTTTTTATTTTGTTGTAAGATTTAAACTCCAAATCCAGGAGATAGCTCAAAATTTTAAATATTTTATAGTGTAAAAAGGAATAAAGTGTTCTATGTGGTGACTGTATTCAAATTTTAAAAATTACATCTTACTAGAAATAAAGGAGACCTCTATTCAAGATAGCATAGTAAGAATGGCTCTAAACTCATAGTAGTCAGGAAAAAAAGACAGCATGGCTAAATAATAAACTTGGGTAATTCAAAATCCAAAGTTGAGAGGGAATAAAGAAAAGCCACAAAAAAAGAACAATGCTTGTATAACAAAGCACTGTTGTGCTTATGTTTTGACATTGCTGAAATTGGCATTACCATTACAACTTCTTTGGAATCTTGAAATAAATATTTTCCAAATGTCAAACATGGACCAGAAACACAATAAAACACAAAGTAGTGGGGCTGAAACAAATGTGCTAAGCTCTTAATAGCTATTCCGGCTGGTGCAGTGGCTCATGCCTGTAATCTCAATGCTTTGGGAGGCTGAGGAGGCAGGATCACTTGAGGCCAGGAGTTTGAGAGCAGCCTGAGCAATATAGCAAGATACTGTCTTTAGAAAAGATTTTCTAAAAAGTAGCTGAGTGTGATGGCACATACCTGTAGTCCTAGCTACTTGGGAGGCTGAAGCGAGAGGATTGCTTGAGCCTAGGAGTTTGAAGTTATAGTGAGCTATGATCACACCACTGCAGTATAGGCCCTGGCATTCTGGCATCTGGGAATTCAGTTTCTGTAGGTTGGTAGAAATTAAAGTGTTTCCCATTCAATGTTCCTTCATCTCATCTCACTGAATAGATCAGTCAGGAACAAAAATGATATTTTGGCTTCCAACTACCACTCTTTATTAATTTCTTAATTTGTTTAGACTAGTGCAGGGAAAAAGGATGCCATTAATTGAGTACTCTCAGAGACTCTCAACATTTTGTGCAATGGTGGGAACATTGAGAAATAAAAGCATGGAATTTTGTGTAGTATTTAGTAAAATATATAGACAGACAGGCATTTGGTGAAACAAGGAGGTATGCTATTTACAATAGCTTCAAAAAACATAAAATACTTAGGAATAAATTTAACAAAAGCTGTGTGACACCTATATAATAAAAACTCTAGAAAACTTTTGAGAGAAATTTTAAAAGACCCAAATAGGCCGGGCGCGGTGGCTCAAGCCTGTAATCCTAGCTCTCTGGGAGGCCGAGGTGGGCGGATCATTTGAGCTCAGGAGTTCGAGACCAGCCTGAGCAAGAGCGAGACCCCATCTCTACTATAAATAGAAAGAAATTAATTGGCCAACTAATATATATAGAAAAACTTAGCCGGGCATGGTGGCACATGCCTGAAGTCCCAGCTACTTGGGAGGCTGAGGCAGCAGGATTGCTTGAGCCCAGGAGTTTGAGGTTGCTGTGAGCTAGACTGACGCCACGGCACTCACTCTAGCCTGGGCAATAAAGTGAGACTCTGTCTCAAAAAAAAAAAAAAAAAAAGACCCAAATAAATGCAGATACATATGATATTCATGGATTAAAAGACTCAATATTGTTAAGGTGCCAATCCTCCTCAAACTGATCTACAGATTCAGGGCCATCCCAATCAAAATCCCAGAACTCTACGACTCAATATTACAAAGACAACCCAAAGTTACCACAAGTGAAATACTTACATCTTATAATATGGGATACACAAATAGCCAATCTGCACATGAAAAAGTGCTCATCATCATTAGGCATCAGGGAAATGCACATTAAAAACACAAGGAAATACCACTACATGTGATTAGAATGGCTAAAACTAAAAGGACTGCAAAATTTAAATGTTGCTAATGGAAATGTAAAATAGCAAGTTCTTATAAAGTTAAGTATATACAAGTCCATTGACACAGCAAATCTACTTCTAGATATTTATAAAAATAGTTGTATAGGTATGTTCATTACAGCTTTATTTACAGTAGCCAAAAGCTGGACACATACAGTTACGTTCATACAATGGAATACTATTCAGCAATTTAAAAAAATGAACTAACTAGGAAAAACTAAGGTAAAAAAATCAGAATAGTTACTGCTTCTGAAAGGGTAGAAAGGGATACAGGGGATCTTTCTGGGAAGTTGGAAATGTTCTATATTGTATCCATTTGTCAAAAGTATATAGCTAAAGATTTCACACTCTGGGCCCTGGAGCCAAGTTTTTGCTACACGTGGCTTCACTCTGGGCACCAGCTCAGCCACCATAGAGATCTTGGCCCCATCCCAGCCCTAGACATTAACATTGTGCTCACCCTTGCTCCCATTCTCAGCTCCCCCAGCTGCTTCACAATCATTTGCATCTTGTATTCTATCATCACTATGGCAGTAAGGATTCCTGCATCCCAGCACCCATGCCATTACTGCCTGGGAACTCAGAGCTATAGTCCCACTATAGCTCTGCATATAGAGTCCCACTATAGCTCTGCATGCCCATGCAGACCTCAGGCTCTGTGGTCCCACCATCAGTGCTACTCATCAGGCAACAATGCCAAGAGTGATCCTCTCAAACACAGTTTCCTTCATGGGAGAAAAATAGATCGGAGGGGACTTAGCAGTCATTGCCACCAACAGTCCTTATCCCCATTGCAAAATTCCATAACATTGGCTGCTATCGGTCAGTGCAATTTTCATCAACACTATACTCAGCTAACAGAGCTGCACAGAGACTACACAGCTAGCACCCTCACTGGTGCCAGAACTACTGCACCCCACCCACCAAGTTCCCTTACATCCCTGACCACCATAAGGAAAAATCTTTTCACAGTGAAACTAGCCCATAAAGTCTCCAAAAGGTGACTGTTCCACCAAATGTGCAAACATCAGTGTAAGGCAACAAGAAATATGAAAAACCAAGGAGACATTATACCACCAAAAGAACACAATAATCTCCCAGTAGCCGACCTCAAAGAAATGGAGACATATGAACTGCCTGAAAGACTTCAAAATAATTGTTTTAACACATTAACTTCCATGTGAGTTGTATTTAACTCATGCTGCTTTTGAGCTTGGGGCCTCACAAAGCATATGTAACTCACATCTCTTCATGTTTGGAGCTGCGAGAACTATTTTTCTTTTGTGTGTGTGTGTGTTTTTTGGTTTGGGGTTGTTTTTTTTTTATTCATTCTCTCTTTTATTTTTTTTATTTTTTCCCTTTTATCTTTTGAAAATCTCATTCAAAATTCTTATAATCTTGCCTTATTTGTCACTGGCTCAGGTTAGAGAACTATTTTTCAAGTGCTTATAACTCGTGCACAGAAAACAATAAAAAACAAATTTTTCATTAAATTAGAAAGGATTGTTGTTTTTGAAGTTTTTATTCTATTTTCATAATAAAACACCATGGCCCCAAGGAAAGAATTTTTTTCTAGTGTGGCAATGTGTTAAGGAAGCTCAATGAACTTCAAGAAAATACAGAGAAACAACTCAGTAAAATCAAGATAACGATAAATGACCAATATAAGAAATTTAAAAGAGATTTAAATGATTAAAAAACATCAAATTTTGGAGCTGAAGAATACCATGAATGAAATGAAAAATGCAATAGAGAGCATCAGTGGCATACTTGATCAACCAGAAGAAAGAGTCTGTGAATTTGAAGATAGGTTATTGACAAATATACAGTCAGAAAAAAGTAAAGAATGAAGAAAGTTTACAAGATTTAAAGATTATAATATGTGCTCAAAAGAGCTAATATTCTAGTTATAAGAGTTTAAGAAGGAGAAGAAAGAAAGGAGTAGAAAGCTTAAATAAATAAGTGGCAGAAATTTTTCCAAATCTTGGGAAAGACATGACTATCCAGGTGTGGGAAGGTCAAAGGTCTCCAGATTCAATCCAAACAGGACTACACTGATATATAATTCACCTGTCAAAAAATCAAAGGCAAAGAATCCTAAAAGCAGCAAAATAAAAGAAGCAAGTCACATATAAAGGAGTTCCAATAAGGCAAGGAATGGATTTCTCAGCAGAAACCTTACCGGCCAGGAGAGAGTAGGATAATAAATACAATGTGCTGAAGGAAAAAAACCTATGCCAACCAAGAATACTGTATTTGGCCAAACTGTCCTTCAGAAATGAAGGAAAGATAAAGACTTATCCAGACAAACAAAAGTTGAGGGAGTTCATTACCATCAGAATTATCTTACAAGAAATGCTAATGGGAGCTCTTCAAGATGAGAGAAAAGGATGCTAATGAGTGACACAAACTCATCAAAAAGTATAAAATTTACTGGTGAAAGTAAACACACAGGCTGGGCGCGGTGGCTCACGCCTGTAATCCTAGCTCTCTGGGAGGCTGAGGTGAGCGGATCATTTGAGCTCAGGAGTTCGAGACCAGCCTGAGCAAGAGCGAGACCCCATCTCTACTATAAACGGAAAGAAATTAATTGGCCAACTAATATATATAGAAAAAAAAATTAGCCGGGCATGGTGGCGCATGCCTGTAGTCCCAGTTGCTTGGGAGGCTGAGGCAGCAGGATTGCTTGAGCCCAGGAGTTTGAGGTTGCTGTGAGCTAGGCTGACGCCACGGCACTCACTCTAGCCTGGGCAATAAAGTGAGACTCTGTCTCAAAAAAAAAAAAAAGAAAGTAAACACACAAACTCAGAATACTCTAATACTGTAATGGTAGGTACAAATCACATATCTTTATTATGAATGTTAAAAGGCAAAACTATTACAAATAATAGCTAATTTATTAAGGGATGTACAATATAAAAAGATGTAAATCATGCTATCAAAACATGAATACAGGGACAGGGTGGAGTAAAAGTATAGAGTTATTTTATGGGATCTAAGTAAAGTTGTTAGCTTTAAAATAGCCTGTTATAAGATATTTTGTGTAAGCCTCATGCTAACCACAAAGCAAAAACCTAGTAGAAAAACAAAAGATAAAAAGTGAGGAATCAAAGCACACCAGTAGAGAGAATCATCTAATCACAAAGGAAGAAGGCAAAGAAGGAAAAAAGAAACAATGGATCTACAAAACAACCAGAAAACAATTAACAAAATGCCAGCACTAAGTCCTTACCTCTCAATAATTACTTTGAACATAATGTATTAAATTTGTCAATCAAAAGACAAAAACTAGCTGAATGGATAAAAAAACAAAAACAATAAAAAGAAACCTATCTAAATGCTGTCTACAAGAGACTCACTTCACTCTAAAAGACACACATAGGTTAAAAGTGAAAAGATGGAAAAAATCTGTGCAAATGGAAACCAAAAGAGTAGGGATAGATATAATTATATCAGGTAAAATAGACTTTGCCTCAAAAAACTGTAAAATGAGACAAAGTCATTATATAATTACAAAAGGATTGATTCATCAAGATAATTTCAAATATGTATGCACCCAACATTATAGAATCAACATATATAAAGCAAATATTTTTAATAGATCTGAAGAGAAACAGACATCAATAAAATGATAGTGGGGGACTTTAATACTGCCCTTTCAATAATGGACAAATCATCCAGACAAATTCAATAAGGAAACATTAGAATTGAACTATATTTTAGACCAAATGGACCTAACAAACATATGTAGAACATTTTGTTCAACAGCAGCAGAATATACATTCTTCTTAAGTGCATATGGAATGTTCTCCAGGATAGACCATACCTTAGTCCACAAAACAAGTCTTATCAAATTTAAGAAGACTGAAATTAAATCAGGTATTTTTTCTAATTACAAGGATATGAAACTAGAAACCAATAGGTGGTGGAATTTTGGAAAATTCACAAATATGTGGAAATTAACATGTTTCTAAACAACCAATGGGTCAAGTAAGAAATTAAAAGAAAAATTTTGAAAATCTTGAAACAAAAATGGAAATACAATATACCAAAACTTAAGGGATATAGCAAAAACAGCTTGAGGAGTGATGTTTATAGCAGTTAATACCTACATCAAAAAAGAAGAAAGATCCTAAATAAACAACTAATATTATATCTCAAGGAACTAGAAAAAGAACAAACTAAGCCCAAAATTAGTAGAAGGAAGGAAATAATAAAAATCAGAGCAGAAATAAATAGAGACTGACTAGAAAAACAATATAAAATAAAAAACTAAGAGTTGGTTGTTTTGAAAAGATAAACAAAATTGGTAAACCTTTAGCTAGACTAAGAAAAAAAGAGAACATACTTAAATAAATAAAATCAACAATGAAAGAGGAGACATTATAACTGATACCATAGAAATACAAAGGATCATAGACTACCATGAATAATTAATTATATGGCAACAAACCAGATAACCTAGTAGAAATAAATTCCTAGACACATACAACCTACTAAGACTAAATCATGAGGAAATTAAAAATCTGAACAGACCAATAATGAGTAAGGAAATTGAATCAGTAATAAAGTCTCCCATCAAAAAAACAAAAAGAAAATCAAAACAAACCAACCCCAGGACCTGATGGAGTCACTACTGAATTCTACCATTTAAAGAAGTAATACCAGTCCTTCCAAACTCTTCCCAAAAATTGAGGAGGGAAAACTTCCAAACTCATCTTTTGAGGCCCTGATAGCAAAGCCAAACAAGAACACCACAAGAAAAGAAAATTACATGCCAATATCCCTGGTGAACATAGATGCAAAAATCATCAACAAAATGCTAGCAAACTGAATTCAGCAGCACATTAAAAGAATCACTGTGAACAAGTGGGGATTTATCCCTGGGACGGAGAACAGTTCACCGTATGCAAATCAATGAATGTGATATACCACATTAACAGAACGAAAGACAAAAACTATATGATTATTTCAATAGATAAAAAAAAAAAAGGCATTCAACAAAATTCAACCTCCTTTCATGATAAAAACCCCCAACAAATTAGATACAGAAGGAATGTACAACATGATAAAGGCCATATATGACAAGCCATAGCTAACATCATACTCAGTTGTGAAAAGTTGAGTTTTTCCTCCGAGATCAGGAACAAGACAAGTATGGCCGCTTTCACCACTTTTGTTTGGCATAGAATTATATTAGAAGTCCTAGCCAGAGCAGTTAAGCAAGAGAAAGAAATAAATGACATTCCAATTAGCAATGAAGAAGTTAAATTGTTTCTGTTTGCAGACAACATAGTCTTATATTTAGAAAACCCTAAAGACTCCACCAAAAAAACTCTTAGAAGTAATAAATTAAGTAAAGTTGCAGGGTACAAAATCAACATACAAAAGTCAGTAGCATTTCTACACACAATGAAAAAATCAAGAAAACATGCTATTTTTAATAGCTGCCAAAAAATTAAAACACTTAGAATAAATTTACTTTGTAGTATTTTGTTATCTTAACTGATCAGGCCTAAGCCTGCAGTCAGTTTAGTAGAAGAGATTAGCAGGTTATCATACAATCAAACTGCCCCTCATGCTGATAACAATTATAAAATGAGATGTGGAGGGGAGAACTTAAAAGCTGTTGAAGGCAACCAAATGCAGACAGAAAGTGGATGGGAAAGAAAAATTACAAATTGGCCAGGCCCTGTAATCCTAGCACTCTGAGAGGCCTAGGCAGAAGGATTGGGTGGAGCTCAGAAGTTTGAGACTAGTCTGAGCAACAGCGAGATCTCCATCTCTAGTAAAAATACAAAAATTAGCCTGGCGTCGTGGTGTGCACCTGTAGTCACAGCTACTTGGGAGGCTGAGGCAGGAGGATTGCTTGAGCCCAGGAGTTTGGAGTTTGAGGTTGCAGTGAGCTATGATGATGACACTGCACTCTATCTAGCCCAGGCAAAAGCAAGATTCTGTGACAAAAAGGAGAGGATAACATTGCAAGTTTCCCTTAAGACTCTCTATGTGTCAGAACAGTACAATGCTTATATCAATTCCAAGTTCCCTATGTACCCAAGATTATCCAGGATAGCATAAAAGGCTCAGCAATTAAATGGTGACTAATCTATACTGCCCAAGAATCTAGGAGGATATCCAAAGAACAATATCCAGAGGATATCTGGAAAAGTGGCCATTTTGGGGATGTTATAGTTTATCTTTATTCTATTTTATGCTTTTTATTAAAATCTACTTTGTCTAATATTAATATAATATCCTGATTTCATTTTATTTTGTATTTACTTGGTATCTCTTCTACTATACCTTTATTTTTATTATTTCTGTCATTTTGTTAGGTGGTTCTCAAATAGCATATAGTTGGATTTTGGGGTTTTTTAATGATTTGAGATTCTTTGTATTTAAGAATAAGTTTGCATTTATCATACTAAATGATATTATTGTTCTTATTCTGCCATCTTGGTTTCTATTGTGTTGTATTGCCTTACTCCTGTTTTTCCTACCCTGTCTTTTGCACTTGCCAAAGTTTCTCTGGCTCTTTTGTTTTGCCCCTAGTAATTTGGAAATTAGATATACTATTTTTATTTAATTAGTAATTACTTCAAAATAAAAAGAAAGTGAACCTCTATTTCTTTACCAACATGAAGAATAGTATCTATTGATGTGCCTGGAAGTGATGAATGAGTCACATATTTGAGTACCACTCTTTTGTTCCTTCTCCCACATTTCATTGGAATAATTTGGGCTTTAGAGTCACACTCTTATTATTATTTCTTCTTTTTATATCTCCTTAAGAAATATTTTTCATTTCCATTTCCTTATGTAGTCGTGTTAACCATGTTAAGAACAGTTAGACATAAATTTTTATGTTTACGGTTTACAATGTCCATCTCTATTTCTTTTATAACATCTTTCTCCTATACCTTATAAATAAAGGTTTTATTTTTGTTGATTTATTGGATATTAAATTATTTCTTTGATGTTTAAAGGATATGTATCTGAATCTTTGCATATCTGAGAATATTTATTAAATATGTGTTTGTCTTACATAGCAATTATAACTATATGAAGTTTTCATAAGGAAATGATAGTAGTATATAAAGATGTATGTATAAGTCTGTTCATTTTACAGTATTATTACAAAAGCAAACATTAGAAACTAATAAACATCCTTAAATAGAGATAGGTCAAATAGAATTATTTTTAGATATAAGTGCAAAATCATAAATTTTATTATCTTTGTCACCTAACAGAAATTAGTATAAGTATCATTAATCTTTTGCCTGTTTCTTGTATAAGTTATAATATAAATTTATATTGTATAAGTTATAATATAAATTTATATATATACACAAAGTAAACATTAGCATGTTTGTGAACATTAATATCCTATTTAGTATTTTTTCAGTTTGTCAATTAGATTAAATAGCTAAATAGATATTTATTATTGAGAAGATTTTTTTAAGAAGTTTAATTTTAGTCTATTCATTGTAGTCACTCCATGGATTCCTTTGGGCAACCCAGACAAGAAGATAACCAGTCAGTAGTCAGCAGAATGCAAAAGAAATACTGGAAAACTAAACAGGTCTTTATCAAAGCAACAGGAAAAAAAGAGGATGAGCACGTGGTGGCATCTGATGCTGAACTGGATGCTAAACTTGAGGTAAATTTGAGTATTCTGTGTATCGCATATAACTGGGTGTATTTGGGACTCCAAGTGAAATTACGACACGCTTTCACACTGAAGACCTTATGGAGATAAAAGTAAGTTTGATAATAGAATGTTTAGTTGTATCCAACTGCCAATCAGAGCTCTGAATAGTAGATCACAATTCTCACAAACTAAGAATGTGCAGAATTGGTATTTACTAAATTAGATAAATTACAAATTAGGTAATTTCTCTGGCACATGTGTTACAGTTTTTAAGGTAAACATTAAT
>VSMD01033511.1:0-33061 GCA_008750895.1 Mirza zaza
TATATATATATATTTTTTTATTTCGGCATATTATGGGGGTACAGATTTTAAGGTTTCAATAAATGCCCTTCCCCCCCCACAAGTCTGAGTCTCCAGCATGACCATCCCTACTACATTTTTTAATTCTAAAATTTTCATTTACTTGTTCTTTATTTTCCTTATTACCTTCTATTTCTTTCCTGAGACTTTTGATTTCTTTGCTGAGATTTTTGAAAAATTGTTTCAGGTGTATTCATCATTGCTCATTATTTTCTTTTTTACTTTTGTTTGAGACAGAGTCTCACTTTGTTGCCCAGGCTAGAGTGAGTGCCGTGGCATCAGCCTAGCTCACAGCAACCTCAATCTCCTGGGCTCAAGCAATTCTCCTGCCTCAGCCTCCCAAGTAGCTGGGACTACAGGCATGCGCCACCATGCCTGGCTAATTTTTTGTATATATGTTTTTAGTTGCTCAATTAATTTCTTTCTATTTTTAGTAGAGAAGTGGGTCTTGCTCAGGCTGGTTTTGAACTCCCGACCTCGAGCGATCCTCCCGCCTCGGCCTCCCAGAGTGCTAGGATTACAGGCGTGAGCCACTACGCCCAGCCTGTCATTGCTCATTGAAACTTTTTTATGATGACTGCTTTAAAATTATTGTTAGGTGATTTTATTATCTCTGACATCTTTTTTTTCCATTCAGTTTGAGATGTTCCTGATGCTTGGTATGGTGAATGTTTTCAGTGGAAACCTGGACATTTTGATCATTGTGTTATGAGACTCTGGATTTTATTTAAACCTGTTTTAATGAGGTTTCTCTGACAACACTCCAGCAGAGGAAGGGAGGAAACCACCTTGTTATTGACAGGTGGGTGTGGGAATTCTGGCTCTAATGAGGGTACTCTCACTGGAAGGGGTATTATTACCTATCAGAGGGGCAGCTGAGCTGAAGAGAGCTAAATTTCTAGATGTTAGAGTAAGTGGCCAATCAAAGCAACAAGTCCAACTGAAAGTAATAGTCAAGCCATTAATCACTTACTGTGATAGTATATGCAAGAGGTTAAACCAGAGAAAGTTCTGGCTCTCCCAGTTTCTGTTTAATCCATGGAATGGCATACCAGTTGAGGGCCAGGTGCATCAGCACGGATATGGTATTGTCTTGCTGCTGAGGGAGCCCTGAACAAAAGGCTATTGAAGTTTTATGGACCCAGGGGCTGGTGCAGATGGAGAGGGAGGAGGAGTAGGAATGAAAAAGTACTGAGTACTAAATTAGAATGAATGAAAGTTTCTTCCAGGTTCCCCAGTAAGGAGACCTCAAAATAGTGGAGCCTGGGCTAAGAACGCAAATATGCATAAGAGCCTGGCTAGTCAGGGGCCCCAAATCCTTGACTCTAATTCTCTTCAGAGTTTGCAATGCATTGGCTGTGTACCAAGTCTGGGGAGGGGAGAGCAACTTTTCCTCCTGAGGCTTGGTAGGTAAAGTCTTTGCATTAAAAATTGCCTATGGTTGGGCCTAAAAAAATTACATACAGGGCCGGGCACGGTGGCTCATGCCTGTAATCCTAGCACTCTAGGAGGCCAAGGTGGGCAGATTGCTCAAGGTCAGGAGTTCGAAACCAGCCTGAGCAAGAGCGAGACCCTGTCTCTACTATAAAATTAAAAAGAAATTAATTGGCCAACTAATATATATATATAGAAAAAATTAGCCGGGCATGGTGGCTCATGCCCGTAGTCCCAGCTACTCGGGAGGCTGAGGCAGCAGGATCGCTTGAGCTCAGGAGTTTGAGGTTGCTGTGAGCTAGGCTGACGCCACGGCACTCACTCTAGCCTGGGCAACAAAGCAAGACTCTGTCTCAAAAAAAAAAAAAAAATTACATATAGGATTTTGCTACAACCAGACTCCTTAGTGTTTTATTACTTGTCCTCACTTGGCTTCAGCTGACTCTATGTTGGAGGTGGCCTCATTATCTATTGATGATGGTGAAAGTCCGGACTGTCTGCTAGGCCTCCTTAAGCACTCCCCCAGTGGGGAGGGAAGGGAGTTTCATTACTGCTAGGCTGGGAGTAGAATTCCAGAATCCACTTATGCTGTGAGGGGGCAGGTCTAGCTTCCTTTGCTGGCATGGGAAGGGAGGGGGCATTGCTTTTTCTGTGGGGTTTGCTTAGAGTAGAATAGCTACTGCATATGAGGTTTCTGTCTTGCGAGGGTGCCCCTTTGCTGGTTCTGCAGATAGAAGGTGCAGGCTTTTTTGGGGGGGGCTTTTCAGTCTATACTCATTGGTGTTTCTCAGTTATTGGCTTCTTTAGCTCTAAATCTAGATTATGAGACCGAAAAACTCCCAGGGATCTTATCAGCATGTTGTCCCTTGAGTCCTGAGGTTCCTAGCAGTCTGCCTTCTTCTTTTCACCTTCCAGAGCTTTCTTATGTTTATTTTATATATAATGTTAATGTTATTAATATAATAACATAATGTTATATATAATGTTAATGTTAATGCTATTTTATATATAATGTTATATATTTTATATATAATGTTAATTTTATATATAAT
This sequence comes from Mirza zaza, assembly GCA_008750895.1. NCBI lineage: Eukaryota > Metazoa > Chordata > Mammalia > Primates > Cheirogaleidae > Mirza > Mirza zaza. Next base: position 2,526 of record VSMD01033511.1, read on the forward strand.
GTTATATATAATGTTGTATATAATGTTTAGTTGTAATTACTGTGAGGAACAGGAAAAATTGTCTGCTCCATCATCCCAGAAGTCTTTCTTTTCATTTTTGATATTTAAATTTAAACAATCAAATTAACAACATATTAAAAATTAAATGGAAAGATTAATGGGAAAGACCACTATCCTTTGTCTCACTTCCACACACTTCTAGCATTGTCCCTCAGAGACAAACACTTTATTCATGTGTTTCCAATTATTTTAGTGTTTACCTCCTTATAGTTAAATATAATAATGTGCTTATTTTATTGTTTTTAAATTTATCATCTCTAAACATCATCCTCCTATGTTATAAAATAATTTCATTTGATTACATTGTTCCCTCCTTCTTTCTTCTCTCAAGTTTGTTGTCATTTGTCATTAATCCCCAGTTTTACAGGTTACCTATGGAACTTCAAATTATAACTGTATCTAGATATGGACACTAGTTCTTGTCTTCCCACTTTGTACAAATGACTATTAGCCCTCCTTTCTTTTCTCCCACCATTTTTCTCCTTCGTCTATCTAACAACCTCTGACAGCTACACCTTTACCCTCTTACCTGCCACACTTTTACATAGTTTTATTTTAAAACAATCTTGGTGTACCCAGTTTACATGATACCATTTTATATGTGTTAAACTGCAAAATAGTTAGGGTCCAGATAGGAGACAGAAATCACACGTGCTATTTGAACAGAGAGACTCAGGAGAATTAGTGACTAAATATAAAGTTGTTAACCAGGTATGGATAAAAAGTGAATTCTAGTCATCAAGGAGGTAGCAACTATAGGACTTAGCTACCACTTTATGACTGAGAGAATAAAGAGAAGATATTAGAATAATTACAATTTAGTAATTTAGAAGAGAGGCCTTGCAATTCTGAAGCTCAAACTTCAAACTTGGGGGCCCTACTTGGTGCTGGTGCTGGTGTTTTTTGGTGGAAGGGTGTGGGTGGGATGAGCCTGGTATGTTGGAAAATCTGCAAACCAGATTCAGCTGTGGCCACAGGAAGGTGCTGCTACTGCCAAAGGGAAGAAGCATTCATGGGGTGATGCTCGTAGGAATGGGAAGCAGACCGGAAGAAGCAAATCTCTTCTTTTCCCTCTAACTATGGTCTTTCTCTACCACCTTCAAGAGTCAGCTGGCAAAGCTGAACTGTGGTCTGCAGAGTCCCGGGTGCAGCATCACAAAGCAGTTTATGGAAGGGGTATTTCCATATGTTTTTAATAAGAACTGTGCATTTTATTTGTTTTCTATAAGTTCAACTTTGCTTTAAAGTATACGTATGTCCATATATTAAATGGACACACACACACTTTTTAGAGTATACAAAATATCTTTCCTTTAAGTATACATTTATTTCATAAATTGTGGGTGCAAATATGTAAACCACTCTATGAATAGATTGGGTTTATTTTAAACCATATTTAGCTAATATGAGAATTTTAAATTTCATTTATTAGTGGAAGCCTGAAGGGAGTAAGAAGAGGTATAAATCAAGACTGAGTGACTTGAGAGAGGATGGGATATAGGATATCAAAGATATATATTCATTATTCCTCAATTTGGCCCTCCAGGTCATCTGATAAGGTTTCTTGGGCCATTGACTGCTTACTTCTTCACTAGGGAATGGTAAATTCTTTTAATACAAACATGCATTCCAGTGTTGGCGGAAGATTCTCTGTCTTAGGAGCATTTGAGACAGTAGCAATGAATCATACTTACTCTAAATAATTTTTTTATTTTCAGAGATGAGGCATGGAGCCAATCTTTAGCCAAATACTAGGCTTTTCTTTCTTTCTTTTTTTTTTTAAAATTGTTTCTCCTTTGCAAATGGAAGGTAAAGATGAAATTTGAGGTAGAGATGAAAGAATCTAGGTTTATGAGTTTTATTCTCAATGGTCAGGAAAATGTGCAGTGGATAATTGTTTCATTTTGGATGTTTTATTTTATCTATTAGGTCAAACAAATGGCCTCCTCCCAAGGCATGCATTTTCCATGTATTGGATGAGATTAGATGAAAGAATAATAAATACCCAGGTAAGTCTAAAGAAACAGAATTTACACAGCACTACTTATCCAACATGTAGGGAGTATGGAATGAATATGTACAAAGTAAAATTCACCAACAACTTAAAGCTTCATGAAGTAGCAGGGCATAATGTGTTAGGAAAGCTCTTTTTTGACTGCTACCAGTAGGAGTCACTCTATCTCAACCAATGAAAAGATATTTTATTTTACTCTTCGTCTAAAAATTTTTTCATTTTTAAAAAAAAAACTCTTAAAAACTCTTTTAAAAAAAGCTCTTTATTGAGCTATAATTGATATATGAAAACTGCACATATTTAATGTGTACAATTTTACAAGTTTGGACATGTGCAAATGCTCATGATACCATCAGAACATAAAGATATATGTGGCAACGAAAAAAAAAAATCAAGGATTTCTTGAAAAAATATAAAATCTGACTTTTTAAAAGATCTCACGTGCATTGGACCCTGCGCTGGACAGTTTACACTCATTAACTCATTTAACTCTCCTGAAACAAAATAAAACAAAAAAGCTCAAAACTGAGGCAATGTTATTATCCTCATATCTTGGGGCTGAAATGTTGTGGCTTGATCATAGTCATGAAACGGTACATGGAAGAGGCAGTGCAGTGTTTGTGATTCCAGTGCCCACCCTTTTCGACTGCCCTTATGTTAATCACAAAGCTTTAATAATAGCTCTCAAGACTAATGAATCCTCTTGCTTCTAATATTCAAGACAATCATGGTCTTTTAGTTAACTAAATGAATTATATATACCTATGAAAGCTACTATGTATTTTAACAAAAATTACTAATTTTAGAACTCTATTCTTGCGTTTGAGCTTACTATCTTGTCCTATGAAAGTGAAGTCATTACAGGTTATTAAATATAACATTAATGTAGAAATAATTTTATGGCACTTTACCTCTTTTTGGAGTAACTTGTATTATTTGCATGAAGGAGGCTAATCACATCACAACCCTTATGCAATACATGTAGTAGGTGGAAAATGACATTTTAGTTTTGATTAGGATAATTTGAGATTCCTGCTGAGAAGGTTGCCTAAGGTCACAGGACTCCTCAGAGCTAGAAATACAGCAGAGGAATCTCTATTGCTAGCCCGATGATCCACTTAGTTAAAACAGGGCTCATGCTATTCATAAAGCAATTATCATCAGTCACAAATCTAGTTAAGTAAGATAGGAGCAAAAATTAGACGTTAGGAGAAACAATCACTTATGTAATAAATGTCAACCAATCTTTCTTTTCAAACGAATTTCATAATATCATCTATCCATTTCTTAGAAAAAAAGGCTTTATAGATTTAGGAAAAAATATAACTATTATTGATTATAAGTTGCCCTGGTAGAATTATAGCAATTGCAATTAGAATTCCTTTTGTAAAGATTCAAGGATGTCTCATAGAATAAGATGACAAAGAATTAGATTATTATTAATTATATAGATCTCTGCAATAATGCTTAGCCTCTGTGATGTATGGTGTTTCTTTATATTTTATTAATCTGGGTGTTCAACACTGATACTTTAGGAACTATCTTTACTTTTTCAGAATTTTAATAATGGTTTATAGGAATTATAATGTCCTCTAAATTTTTCTAGCTCCATTGACTTATTCTATATTCTAGCAAATGCTTTTCTAATAAATCTCTTCCTTCTAATTTGCCCTCATTTCAAGTCTAAAAACAATCCTGAAAAGTCACTATTTTTAGTTTTTCTCTTTGCCTTTAGTATTAGGTTAGAATAAAAACTAATTTTATTCCTACTTATTTTGTTTGCTTAACATATTTTATGTAGAAAAATTTCTACATAAGATATTTTATTTTTGAATTTGTAATTGCCAAATGTTCATTGAATACTTGCAGATTTGGTGATACCTATATATTTTAGTACAATATAGAGCACTTCATAAAGCCTCGATAAAAATTCATCTTATTATTATTAGAACCATTAGCAGTGTGAGCAGTGCAATAGAACTATAGATCAAAATCTGTCCACAAGGACAGATCTTCAAATTTGATAATAGAAGATATTTGGCATTTAGGAAGAAGATGACACACAAGCCAAGGCTATGTCCTAGTGTATCTTGTCTCTGATGTCTTTGCTTACTTTTCTCTCAACCTGCTATTTACTCTACTTGATATCTAACTATCTAACTTAAAACTGAAAATAATTGGGAGCATGCCTGTGTAAAGGTTAGCTTACATCATAATTCCTGATGCATGGGAAAATTCCAGATCATGGACACAGATTTTGACTAAGAAAACTCTAGAGATCTTTGGGACAGTAATTTATTTATTTATTTATTTGAGTCAGAGTTTTGCTCTGTCATCCTGACTAGAGTGCATTATAGCTTACTGCAACCTCAAACTCCTGGACTCAAGTGATCTATCCTCTTGCCTCAGCCTCCCTAGTAGCTGGGACTACAGTTGTGCGCCACCACACCTGGCTAACTTTTATATTTTTTGTAGAGACAAGGTCTTGCTCTTGCTCAGGCTGGTCTTTACCTCCTGACCTCCTGCAATCCTCCTGCCTTGGATTCTCCGAGTGCTAGGATTATAGGTGTGAGCCACTGAGCCCTGCTGGGACAGTGTTCTCTGGAGAGCTAGACGAATTCCTATTCAATTTTAGGAAGAGGTCTTTGGAGTCATAGAGTCCTGACACCACTTCAGAGATGAACTGTAGCTGTGTGTGCTGAGATATAATCAGGATAACTCTAAGCATGATTTAAGTTTTGTACTAATTCAGTAGGTATTTCTAAATATCTCCAGGGCATAGGCTAGACTGAGAATGCTGGCTTAGATTTATTCCAAAACTTATTGCCTGGGAATTAGGAGAAAAACTGGTTTTGCCCTTAGGAAGTGGTATGTTAGCAAGTGGTGTATTTGGGGCATGAGGCATTAGCCATTTACTAGCTTGTAGGGGTCACTAATATTTCCTTAGTTTTTTCTGTGCTAACCAATTCTACCAATACTTATTCAACACTCACTAAGTGCCCAAGGCTATGCTCTAGATATTTGGTTAAAACATACATCATAAAGTTCTTGTCACTGAATGGATTAACAATTCAAGGGAATGGGTTTTAAACTGTGTTCATTGTACTTTATGGTTCCAAGGACAAGCCTCAGAGCCACCATAGAAGTTGGTACAATTTTAGAATTGCACCTGGCACATAATAAATGCCCAATTTGTGTTAGCCTTGTGGCCTTATAGTTCAACTGAAAAAAGTTTGTTTGCTTTATATGCTTGGTACATATTTATATAGTTATTTTCTGAGTAAGATTTTATTTGAAAAAAGAGTCTGCTGCTAAATAAAGTTTGAAAACCTAATGGTCTCTGACATCTCTTGTTTTAGAGTCTTATGAAATATTCATATAAACATTCCATCAAGACTTTACTCAATTTTATAATATCATAAAGTCCTACTTGCTATTAATTGATCATCTATAAAGAGTCAAAACATTGGGGGAGGGAGGCATGGGCAATATAAGTAACCTTAACACTTGTACTCCCATAATACGCTAAAATAAAAAAAAAAGAAAAAAAAAAGGAGTCAAAACATTTTAACAAATATATATTCTTTACTGAGTGTGGAATGGCCCAATTTTAGATAATAGAAAAAATAATTATAGCCACCAACATTATGATACTTTACATATGTCAAAACTGTACCTGCCTTTATGTACATTATACAGGTTAACATTGAGTTCTAGGTACTATTCTAAATAATTTTAAATATTTTATGTCATTTATCTTCATAACCATAGTATGAGGTAGGTATTATTTTATAGATGGAGGTAATGCTAAAGACCAAAAATTTTATTTAACATGCCTAAAATTATGTACTAAGAAAATGTGAGAGCTTTGTACAAGAACATAGGGCATTTGACTCCAAAGCCATTAAGTATTATTATCCCAATTTTATAAATAAAGAAATTGAGATCCAAAATATTAGAATTTTGTCTTAGATTATACTGCTATTAACTGTCTGAGCTGGAATTCAAAATGAAGTCATCTAACTACTTCAGTCATTCTGACTACTATAATAGTTAGAAATAGTTAAAACTTAGCAAAAGATAAATTGGGGTTTTCTGACAATTAAGTAAAATAAATATTTGATAGAGAAGTTCGGATACATGTAAAAGTATCTTAAAGAGCCTGAAAAGACTGACCAGATAACATCTGATGGTCATTAATATATCTAAAAGAAGATTACATCAATCTAAAGAAACATTTAACATATTTTATCAGATATATCCTAAGTATTTTATACCTTGATGATACTATATATTAAAAAGTCTAATTCCTAATTATTCATTGCTAGTATGTAGAAATACAATTGATTTTTTTTTTTTTTTTTTGAGATTGAGTCTCACTCTGTTGCCTGGGCTAGAGTGCCATGGCGTCGGCCTAGCTCACAGTAACCTCAAACTCCTGGGCTCAAGCAATCCTTCTGCCTCAGCCTCCCGAGTAGCTGGGACTACAGGCATGTGCTACCATGCCTGGCTAATTTTTTCTATATATTGGCCAATTAATTTCTTTCTATTTTTTAATAGAGACGGGGTCTCACTCTTGCTCAGGCTGGTTTCGAACTCCTGACCTTGAGCTATCTGCCTGCCTTGGCCTCCCAGAGTGCTAGGATTACAGAAAATTGATTTTTTAATATATTGATTATTGCACTAGATGGAATGTTTATGTCTACCCCATCATTCATATGTTGACATTCTAACCCCCAAGGTGATGGTATTAGGGGATGGGGCCTTTGAGTGGTGATCCTCTCATGAATGGGATTAGTACCCTTATATAAGAGACCCCAGAGAGCTTGTTTGTCCCTTTAGCCATATGCAGTTGCAGTGAGAAGATGGCCACTTATGAGGAAATGGTCCCTTACCAGACACCAAATCTGCCAGCACTTTGCTCCTGGACTTCCTAGCCTCTAGAACTATAATAAACTTCTGTTGTGTATAAGCCACCCCACCTGTAGTATTTTGTTATAGCAGCCCAAGCACACCAAGGCAATTCTTTATCCTGAAATCTTGCCAAGCTTATGTATAAATTCTAGCATTCTTTTTGTAGAGCCCATCAATTATCTATTTCCTTTGGAATAAGTTTTGGTAATTTGTATTTTTTAAGAAAATTGTCCATTTTATCTAAGTTATCAAATTTGTAGGCATAAAGTTGTTCCTAATTGTATTAGTGATCTATTGCTATGTAATAAATTATTATAAGCTAAATAGTTTAACACACACATTTATTGTCTTACAGTTTCTTAGGATTAGGAATCTGGGCATGGCTTAGCTGGGTCTTCTGCTTAGCATCTCACAAGACTGCAATCAAGTGTTAGTGAGGACTGGGTTCTCATCAGGGGATTGGCCAGGGAAAGATTTGTTTCCAAACTCTTTTAGGTTGCTGGCAGAATTCATTTTCTTGTGGTTATAGGACTCATGACAGCTTGCTTCTTGAAAGTCAGCAATGGAGAGAAAGAGACTCTAGTAAGGCAGCCATCATAATTTTCTGTAATCCCATACATGTAAACATGTACATCTCATGGCCTTCACTGCATTTTATTGGTTAGAAGCAAATTATAGTTTCTCCTCACACTCAAGAAAAGAGGATTATACAAAGTCATGAACGGCAGGATGTGTGCATCATGGGGAACAGCTTAAAGTCTGTCTACCACAATAGTATCCCCCTGTATACATTTTACTACCTGTAGAACCCGTGATGATGTCAGCTTTCTCATTCCAGATATTGCTAATTTGTCTCTTCTTTTTTTCCTGATCAGACTGGCTAGAGCTTTATCAATTGTATTGATCTTTCCAAAAAACCAGCTTTTGGTGTCATCGATTTTCCCTACTGTTCTTCTGTTTTCTATTTAATCAATTTATACTTTGATCTTTATTTTCCCTTTCTGCTTGCTTTTGGTCTCATTTGCTCTTTTATTTTTCAAGTTTCTTAAGGTGAAAGCTGAAGTCATTGTTTTGAGACCTTTCTTCTTCTTTAATCTAGGCATTTAGTACTATAAATTTCCCCTAAATTCTGCTTTTGTATCATTTCACAGATTTTGTCATATAGTGTGCATATTATTGGCCTTTTTCTGCCTCAAAAGTAGTCTGCACCACAAACCATAATAGTATATCTCACCTCAGCCCAAGTACTTTATGGATGCCAGCAGATAAAAGCAATCTTTTATTTAACATAATAACCTAGGACTATTTTTCAGAGACTTCTTTGACTTTAACATCCATATCGATCACCTATATTGGATTAGTCAGAGTTCTCCAGGGAAATAGAACCAATAGAATATCTCTCTCTCTATCCATCCGTATGTTCATCATCTATCTGTCTATATGCATCTCTCGATCTCTATTTCATCTACATAGATTTATTTTAAGGAATTGGCGCATGCGATTGTGGGACTGGCAAGTATGAAATTTACAGTGTAGGCTGGCGGGTGGGAGAGCAAGGGAAGAGTTGATGTTCCAGCTTAATTCTGATGGCAGTTAGGAAATAAAATTCCTTATTCCTTGGGGGGACCTCAGTTTTTTTGTTTAAGGCCTTCGACTGATTGCATGAGCCCTACCCACATTACGGAGGATAATGTACTTTATTCAATGTCTACTTATTTAAGTGTTATTCTCATCTAAACAAGTGCTTTCTCAGCTACCTTCAGACTGGTGTTTGCCCAAATATCTGAGTTCCGTGGGCTCAGTCAAATTGACACATAAGATAAGTTGTCACATTACCCATCTAATTTCCAGATCTCAATTATTGATTTCTCATTTCCCATGACCTACCCACTCCAATTATGTGTTTGTTCCATGGTTACATTCTGAACCTGGAAATCACCAGTCAGGGGCTCCTTCCAAAGTTGCTAATTCAAATAGTCCACTCCCTGACCAAGGTCCCTTATTATACCAGCTTCTGTGCTCAAATACTTTTATGGTAACAGCCGTCAGAAGAAATAGGAACTGTCAGATCTTTACTTTTTTGCTCTATTAGTGCTCTTCCTTGTCTATCTTAGATTCCATGGTCAAATTCTTAAATTACTTTCTTGTAAAAATATTAAACAATATTACTTTTCTATCTTTCCATCATATCTTCTTGGTGAAAGCAGCATGGGATGCAGCCACGTACTTTCTCCATTCCTGCTTCTGCCTGTCTGAACATCACTGGGGAAAAGACACAAGATGGACAGAGTGACACCACCACGAATTCATGTTCAGCAGCCTCAGTGGGCTCTCAGTTGTTTGGCAATTATTTATTTCTTCAGATAGCCACATTTCTCACTCTAAATTCACCATTTAATAATATATCCATTCTTTTCAAACTTCCACATCCACCTTTGCCTTGTCATTTTGGTATTTCTTCACCTTTGATTTCTTCAAGAAAACAGAAACTAACAGCAGGGACTCCTCTACAGCTGCCAGCAGTTCTAGTTGCTGCGCATGCCTTCATGCTCGGGAGTGGTAATGGCATCTTACAGCTGCTGGTCACTGGGTGCTTTACTGTTCCTTGTTGACTGCCTTAATCCCTTCACCCATGTCTGTAACTACAGCCTTCATTAAACTCTCTTCAGTTAAAGCTTTGTGTGTGCATCTCTTTACTTACGGATAAAACCCTAAATCTGCCTTTTGCTGAAAGTATCACCATCACTGCAGGCTCCAGTTGTATACATTTTAACATGGATTTGTCTAAACCTAACTAGGTCTTAGGCCAGAGATGAAAGATTGGCACAATTTTCAACTCCATGCTCCTGGCTGATATAACAGATCGTGGTATTTATTCCTACTGATCCTTCCCACCATCAGCTAGGCAACTCATGAATAGATTGGTTCAAATTTTGCTTTTTGCAAGTTGCATTCTTTTAGAGCAGTCTGCTTTTACATAGCTTGGTCAACATCTTCTTCTCTTGTCACCTTTAGTTTGATTCATAGATATTTTGTGATGCCTATAACTTTATTATTTTGGTATCCGTTGCTTACCATGGTTAATTCACTTTTCGAATTAACCTCTACTTTAGTATTGTAACTAAGTCTCAATAGCTGGAGAACCCAAGCAACTCCGAATTTATCCCTGTGCATGATCAGAACATTGATACAGAATATTTTATTGAATTTGCTTATGACAGATTGGTATGTGTTCAATTATATTTATATATTTGCCATCCATTTTAATAATAAATTTATCAAATACTTAGTAATATTGAATTTGTGTTTTATTTTATATAACATTTATTTTTTGGGTGACTGGATGACAAATGATGCCAGTTTAATGAAATCTCCATATGAAATGCACCAGGATACAATATCATTTCCTGAAAGGTTACTGGAAATATGTATGCACTCACATTATAACATTTACAGAAACTGCATTCAGAAGAATGAGCATGAATATGCTCATTTAGAGCAGCTGACTGTATTTCATTTTACATTAAGCTGGGAGTATGTCTATTGTTGTCTAGCAAGGTAACTTGGTCATTTAAGGTCCTGGGTGTTCACTCTATTCATCTTCTGGTAGATGTCTGCTGTATTCCTGCCCTCTTGGTCTTTCCCACTTTCCTGGAATCCTAAGGAAGTTCACAGCTTATAAGGAAATGTACTTGTGCCTCTGTTAACAGTGCACCTGCCCAACAGTCCTTGTGCCCAGGACACCTGCTCCTGCCCAACGAGTTTTCTCATTTTCCAGACCTGAAGTTGAGGCCCTCCTTAGTAATATCAACCAAAATATTTTTGTCATTATTTATTTGTTTCATGGACTTGGGTCAGCTGATACCTATTTACCACCTTCTATACGTCAGGCCCTCTTCAAGATGCCAGGTATTAAATGATAAGTAAAATAAGAGTCATTTTTGTAATAAATATGAAATCTATATCAAAGTTATACAGAAATACATTAATACAGAATTAAGTCTATGTTGAGAACAAGAAGATCTTTAAAATAATTCAGTACAGTCGTGTGTCACTTAACGATGGGGATATATTCTAAGAAATGCATCATTAAGCAATTTCATCAATGTGTGAGCATCATAAAATATACTCACACAAACCTACACTACACAGCTGGCCTATATGGTACAGAGTATTGCTCCTAGATACAAACCTGTACAGCACCTTACTGTACTGAACACTATATGCAATTGTAACACAATGACAAGTATCTATGTATCTAAACATATCTAAACATAGAAAAGGGACAGTAAAAATACAGTAAGAAAGATAAAAAATGGTACATTTGTTTAGGGCACTTACCATGAATGGACTTTGCAGGATTGAAAGTTGCTCTGGGAGAGTTAGGAAGTGAGTGGTGAGTGAATGTGAAGGCCCAGACAGTACTGTACCCTGCCGTAGACTTTATAAACACTGTACACTTAGGCTACACTGAATTTTAAAAAGTATTTTTCTTCCTTCAATAATAAGTTAATCTTCTCCAACTGTAATGTTTTCACTTTATAATTTTTTTTTACGTTTTTTGTTTTTTTTTTGTAGAGCTGGGGTCTTACTCTTGCTGAGGCTGTTCTCAAACTCCCAAGCTCAAGCAAACTTTCCACCTTGGCGTCCCAAAGTGCTAGTATTACAGGCATAATCAGCAGGTCCCAGCCAATTTTTTAAACTTTTGATTCTTTTATAATAACACTTATTTTAAAACATAAACTCATTGTACAGCTGTACAAAAATATTTTTTTCTTTATATCCTTATTCCATAAGCTTATTTCTATTTTGAATTTTTTTACTTTTTAAACTTTTTTGTTAAAAACCAAAACATAAGCACACAGATTAGCCTAGGCCTACACAAGTCAGGATTGTCAATATCATTGTCTTCCACCTCCACGTGTTTGTTATCCCACTGGAAAGTCTTCAGGGGCAATAACGTGCATGGAGCTGTCATCTCCTTGGATAAAAATGCCTTCTTCTGAAATACGTCTTGAAGGACCTGCCTGAGGCTGTTTTACAGTTAACTTAAAAAAAAAACCAAAAAACAACAACTAGAACGAATACACTCTAACATAGCAATAAAAAGTCTAGTATAGTAAATACATAAACCAGTACCACAGTTGTTTATCCTTATCAAGTATTATATACTGTGCACAATTGTATGTGCTATACTTTTGTACAACTTGCAGTACAGTAGGTTTGTTTATACCAGCATTACCACAAACATATGAATAATGCATTATAGTCCAATGGCTACATCGTCACTAGACAATAAGAATTTCTCAGATCTGTTATAATCTTATAGGACCACCATTCTACGTGTTGTCCATCATTGACTGAAATGCAGTTATCCAGTACATGACTGTAATTACTAACAACTTTTGGGGGTGGGGAAATGAAACCAGCCTTGTTGGTTTATACATTTTTATTTTTATTTAATTTAATTTTTTTATTTCAGGGTATTATGGGGGTACAAATGCTTTGGTTATATAAATTGCCTTTGTACCACCCAAGGCAGAGTTACAAGCATTCCCATCTCCCAGAGAGTGTGCACTGCATCCATTAGGTGTGAATTCGCCCATCCCGTCCTCCCCCTCCCACTTGCCCAACACCCTATAAATGTTACTTCCCATAAGTGCATGTCAGTGTTGATTGATTAGTACCAATTTAATGGTGAGTACATGTGGTATTTGTTTTTCCATTCTTGTGATATTTCACTTAGAAAAATGGCCTCCAGTTTCATCCAGGATAAAATAGTAGGTAGTTCACCATTTTTTGTGGCTGAGTTGTATTCCATGGTATACATATACCACATTTTATTAATCCACTCATGTATCGATGGGCACTTGGGTTGTATAGCAGCACAATTCACAATTGCAAAGATGTGGAAACAACCCAGGTGCCCATGAATACATGAGTGATTTATACATTTTTAATAAACTTTAATATCATTGATTTCTTAAAAGAAGGCTGACAGTGGAAAGGAGACCAGGTTGCCCTGTGTGTCCACCATTCCTGCTGTCCTTCCATGTCCAAAGCCTTATTCTGTGAAAAACAGCCAGTGTTTCCCTGCTCCTAGGCCCATTCTGCTTTACACCTTGTGACTCCTGCTTTCCTTGGTCAGTTGACTTAGTTCAAGGGATTAACCCTTGAACCAAAGCTAGATAGCTAAAATCCTGGCTATCAGCCCATGAAAATAAAATTTTGCCCAACAAGGGTGGTCAGTATTGGGTGGTGACTAACCCCCAAAGCAGACCTCTCTAGGGAATTTGGAGGGAAACTTAAAAGGGAGAAAGAAGCCAAGAGATGCATTGAGGCCTCAGAAGTTCTAAGACAGTAAAAGCTTACAGGGACTCAGGAGTGGAGAGAAGGCAAGTGGAGAGACTAGTGTTGGGAGATGTAGAAGGCGTACAGCAGAGATTGAAATCAACTCAGTAACAAGTTGGGAAACATTGTCATAAAAAATAACGGAAATTTATTACTGAACGGACCTTTGTAGATGTGACTGTTGAGTGTATGAGCTGTTGTCAGTCCTCCAAGGATGCTGTGTATCCTGAATGAGTTACAGTTCCAGCTGCCTGGCTGAGTAGTTGCTAACACACAACCTGTTGGTTCTTACTTGTCTTGTGTTCCTTTACTTTTAATTTTTATTTTATTATTTTTTTGAGACAAGGTCTCATTCTGTCCAGGCTGGAGTGCAGTGGCATAATCATAGTTCACTAGAACCTCAAATTCCTGGCTCAAGTGATCCTTCCACCTCTGCCTCCTGGGTAGTTGGGACTGCAGGTATTGACAAAGAAGGGCATTTATAAATTGCAAATAAATTATTTAACAGCAAATTTATCTCCATTACCATATTTTAAACAAACAAGATTTAAAATGACCCCCAAAGAGTCTTACCTGTGTACATATCTTTTCTGTTACTGTTATTTGAGATCTGGTAATACTTAATAATTCTATTTGTCTATTTAGCAGAAGCTATCAGTTTATTTCAGAATACCTCTAATCCAAAGAGATGGTAATAGTGCATAGTCTCCAACTCAAATTGTTATTAATACCATTCAAATAATTTCAAGTGAATGGAATGAGATAAGAAAGTTAAGGATATTATCTGAATTAATTCAATTCTAATTTTCAATAAAACAAGAAGAGTTTCAACTAAATTTGTGTCTAATAATCTGTTTTCTGTTAATAAAAAAATAACTGATATTCATCATAACTGGGTTGTCATGGTGAATTTTTCAATAAATTATGTAGTTTAAGGAAATAACAGTTAATGCAAATTCATGGAATCATTTGCTTTCTCTTTTCAAATATTCTAAGTCTAGTTTGTCTTTCTTTTTAAACTTTTCAGCTTCTTCTTCAGAAGTATTCACCTGCAGCAAAAACACTCAGAAGCTTAATAAATAATACACAAGCAAGATCTAAAGAGCTTTATTGCAGAAAGATAGGGACCAAATCCTTTAGCTGGAAGACTATCCTTTATATAGTTTCTGAGACCCTCAGGGCCTTTCCCGTCATTTTCCCATAGTCTTCTTACTTAGTATTCACAAAAAGTGTCTTTCCTTTATGTTAGATTAATTTAGACCTAGAATTTTTCTTTTCTTTTCTTTTTTTTTTTGAGACAGAATCTTGCTCTGTCATCCTGGGTAGAGTGCTGTGGTGTCTCAAACTCCTGGGCTCAAGTGATCCTCCTGCTTCAGCCTCCCAAGTAGCTGGGACTACAGGCCAGCCATGCACTAATGTTTCTATTTCTAGTAGAGATGGGTCTGGATCTTGCTCAGGCTGCTCTGGAACTCCTGAGCTCAAGCAACCCTTCCACCTCGGCCGCCCAGAGTGCTAGGATTACAGGTGTGAGCCACTACATGGGCCTAGAAATTTTTCTCTCACTTTTTTTTTTTTTGTGGAGGATGAGGGAGGAATAGGAAAAGGAGATAAACTTTGAAGCATGCACTTATTAATGGAGAGAACACCGACTAGATTATTTTTCAATGTGAAAATAACTTTTAAATGACTGCATTTTATGATCTTTGACAATTTATTTCTGTGTACACCACCTTTGAGTATTCCTATATTGAAATAATAGCACTGAGATGGTATTTTCCATTAGTAAACATAGATTCACAAAATATTATTATTGGCTTTACACACTGGTTTAAATACTTACTATTGAAATGCAACCATGTAGCAGTGTCATAGCACATAGTGGCAACTGAGAGTTTTGTATACAAGTAAGATTTGGGGGAATCACAAAGGATCATTGTTCAAAACATAAGCTGTACTTTCATTGAGGTTAAACCACACAGTTCATCAAATTTTCCTATTTTTCTCTTCCTCTGTTATCAGATTGCATTTGATTTTGCAATCGGTTCAAGGGTAGGGACAGAAGAAGATAATGAGTTTGTTTTGACAAAATAAGGCTGGTAGGATCTAAATTAAAGGTATGTTACATTTTCTTGTTTAAAAATGAACACAGAAACACAAGATGATAAAGAATGAATCAGATCCAATATTCTTTCCTTTAGATCTGAAAATGTAGAGTAAGGTTCTTTTTTTTTTCCTGTTAGCAGCAAATGTAAGAGTAGTACTAGAAAATAGTTGGTTTTTAATTTTTTTATGATTTGTTCTTATAGGTGTATTATTTAAGTTAGTTCTTCCACTCTCTCTATCTCTTTTTTTTTTGAGACAAGAGCTTTGCTCTGTTGCCCTAGCTAGAGTGCAGTGGCGTCATCATAGGTCACTGCGACCTCAAACTCCCGGGCTCAACGGATCCTTCTGCCTCAGCCTCCTGAGTAGGTGGGCTATAGGTGTGTACCACCACCCCCGGCTTTTTTTTTTTCTATTTTTAGTAGAGACGAAGTCGCTCTTGCTCAGGCTGGTCTCAAACTCCTGAGCTCAAGCAATCCTCCTGCCTCTGCCTCCCAGAGTGCTAGGAAGCTCTTGAACTCTATGTGACCCTCGGCACTTTACTTAATCTCTCTGTGATTTAGTTTCCTCTTTTGCAAAGCAGGGACAATAATGTTCAATTTAGTTACTCACAAGGATGGTTGTAAGAATTCAATCAGCTAATACTTATAAGGGTTAGCTCATTTCTTCTTCCTCCTTCCCTTCTTTTTCTTCCTTATCCCATTTGTATTTTTATCCTTGTAGACTAAGTACGAGTTACTACTTCCTGCACATTGTGCTTAAATATGTGCATACTAAGATGACTTTTGAGTGAATGTGCATGGTTATGCCGAAGATAAGAACATCTTCAATTCTTTTTTCCATTCTTCATTTTATGCTTTCAACTCTTTGGCCTATGCTTCTCTATAATTTGATGAACTTTTTGCTTGTTAGAACCACATTAGATTGACAAAGACTCTGTCTTGTTTTTCCAAATGGCATTCCACGCTAATTATCCCCTGACCACTATTTATATTATTTATCTCTAGCTATAGGACCTCTATTAGTTTGCTAGGGCAGACTGGGTGGCGCAAATGACAGAAATTTATTTCCTCATAGTTCTTGAGGCTAGAAGTCCAAGATCAAGGTATTGACAGTTCTTCTGAGGCCTTTCTCCTTGGCTTATAGATAGCTGTCTTCTCCCTATGTCTTCAGATCATCTTCCGTTTGTGCATCTGTGTCCAAAATTCCTCTTCTTGTAAGGACATCAGCCATATAGGATTCGGGCTCACTCTCAATGACTTCATTTTAACATAATTACCTCCTTTAAGATCCTATCTTTAAATACAGTCAGTCATATTCTGAGGTCCTGAGTATTAAGACTTCAGCATATAAATCTTGAGGGAACACAGTTCAGCCCATAATAGGACCTTACCTTGCTCATCAAGAAGCTCATGTCTTAATTTTCTGCCCAATTACCTAGCTTGTGAGATTTCTTAAACTTTTCCCTTACCTTCATAATTCACTGCTCAGAAGTCATTTTCAAATTATGAAATTATACTCTGCAGTCATCTTCTATTTCTAAAATTGCTGACGAAAATTACTCTCAGTGCTGATCTCTGTGGCATCTCCCCCACTGCATATATTCTTCTACAATCTATGCTCCAACTTTTGGCACTAAGGTATTTTCTTTTTATCCACAATAAAATATTTTCTGTGAATACATTTGTCCTTTGGCATCTGTGGGGAATTGGTTCCAGGATGTTCTGAGAATACCAAAATCTACAGATAAGTCAAGTCCCTGATAAAGTATTTGCATGTAACCTATACATATCCTTCCTCTACTTTATATTATCCCTTAAATTATTATTATACCTAATATAATGTAAACACTATGTGGATAGTTGTTATACTGTATTGTTTAAAAAATAATGACTAGAAAAAAAGTCCGTACATGTTTAGTACAGATGCAATATTTTCCAAAATATTTTCCATCAGCAGCTGGTTGAATTCATGGATGTGGAACCAATGGATACAGAAGGCCAACCATACAATCCAATAAATGATTCACCTTTAAGATAATCTCTGCTTGAAAGGTCTGAATTTAAAATGTGAATACTTCAGCTCTAAGAAACAACGGTGATATAGCACATCTTATATTTTCTTGGTTAGAGCTGGAACCCATATTACTAAGTGAAGTTTCCCAAGAATGGAAAAACAAGCACCACATATACTCACCAGCAAACTGGTATTAACTGAGCAGCACCTAAGTGGACACATAGGTACTACAGTAATAGGGTATTGGGCAGGGGGGAGGGGCGGGTATATACATACATAATGAGTGAGATGTGCACCATCTGGGGGATGGTCATGCTGGAGACTCAGACTTGTGGGGGGAGGGGGGAGAATGGGCATTTATTGAAACCTTAAAATCTGTACCCCCATAATATGCCAAAATAAAAAAAAAAAAAGTGTGAATACTTTACCTCTGCTTCCTGTCCTTATTTGTCTATTAGTTTACTCTTTCAAAGAATCCTACTAAGCTGAGCGAGGTGACTCAGGCCTGTAACCCTAGTACTCTGGGAGGCTGAGAGGGGAGGATTGTTTGAGTTTAGGAGTTTGAGACCACCCTGAGCAAGAGTGAGAAACTAGTTTTAGTGAGACTAAAAATAGAAAAATTAGCCAGGCATCGTGGCACACACTTGTAGTCCTAGCTACTTGGGAGGCTGAGGCAAGGATCCTGCACTGAGGATCTCTTGAGCCCAGGAATTTGAGGTTGCAGTGAGCCATGATGACTCCCCTGCAATCTACCCAGGACAACAGAGGGAGATTCTGTCTCACAAAAAAAAAAAAGAATCCTACTAGATAGCACTGATATCCCCTTAAAGAAGCCACATTACTCTTTTTCTAATAGATTACCTTCTCTAAATAGTTATTGAGAAAGGGGAGGAACTTGGATATTTTTGGCTAAACTTCATGGCTGTGTTTACAGTTAAGGTATCGTATAGTAAAGACCATTAAAATGAATTATTAGATACAAAGCATTTTCAAGAATGACATTTAAATTAACTGGTTATGGCTAGGAATATGGAAATCAATACCTGATTAAAAGTGCTACAAAAAGCAGGAAATGAGATTAGAAAGTTGTAGGTGAGGTTACCAAAATATAGGATCAGATAATCAGATGAGGAGAGTCAACCCCCGACCCTCCCCCCCCAAAAAAAAACCCTCTGGAAATCACTGATATTCATTCTCAATGGCTAGATTAAGGTAAATGGGTTTGAAGGTGAGCTACAAAAAGGAAAAAGTTTGCCTGATAGCATGCCTTTTCCCTCTAAACTTTGGCTTATAGATTAAGCTCCATGTGTTCAGTCTATCTATACCTATAAAGGGGCCCATCACAGAGTCTCTTATAAAGTTTCCATTGAACTTCCAACTAGAGAGGTAGAAGTCTATAATTCCAAGATGTCTTTTGATAGTTTATAAATCCTTAAACCTCTGGATATTTATAAAATTAATTACACATTTTATGTATTTATATATTTTCATCTTTTAATTTTTCAAAACTGTTAAGTGAATACTAGCTGGTTCTAACATATAAATATCTAATTTATTAATTGTGTAGAGTAATGGAGATAGCAGAGTATTTGGTGTCGGAAGTTTGAGATTGGAGTCTCAAACTTTCTATATAATTTTGAGAGCCTATACAAAATTGATGCTTATATAATTTTAGGTGTCAGCCCTTTAGCAATTTGCCATTATTTGTAAATAGAGCATATTACAGATATGCACGGGTGGGTTAGGTATATCAACTAAAAAATAGGTTATTAGCTTATCTTTCTAAATTAAATATGCCTACATTTTGGAACTGGCCTTGGACTTCATTGTAAGTGGATGGATCCAGGATTGTAATTCCCACCTAAGAGAGACTAAGTAAGTATCTACTGGGGACATTTGAGAGTCAGATGCTTGGGAAACTGTGGATAAGTTATAGATAAATTAAAAGCTCAAAGTCAGTTTGCAGGCAAACTTTAAGAGCCAAGAGTTTGGAGTTAGTTGGAAATGGAATAAGACCTAAGAACTTAGAGAGTAAATGCTAGAGTAATTGCTGAAACAGACTTAGCTTGTCAATGGCTAAACTTTAGCCAAATGATTATATGAATAAGATGATTTTGGCTATAATTTGCAGAAAACTACACCTTAAAGAAGACAAGATTCCTCATGTAAGAGGAATCCTGGAGGCAGGGTGATCCAGGCTTAGTTAATCCAGTGGCTCAACAGCATGATCAAAGAATCAGGTTTTGGTTGTTTGTTCTTTTTTTAAGATGTGCCATATGGATTCTCTGCACAGTTGTAAGATGGCCAAAGCAGTTCTTATATTCCTATCCAGATATGAAAATGACCATAACAGAAAGAGTGCTTCCTTCCTTATGTCATTATTTATTTATTTGAATGTCATTTTTCAATGGTTGTATTAGATTGTTAGACTGCCATAATGAAATACCACAGACTAAGTGGCCTGAAGAACAGAAATTAATTTTATCATTGTTCTGAAGGCTGGAAGTCCAGGATCCAGATATCACAGGTTTGGCGTGACTGAAGCCATTCTTCTTAGCTTGCAGATGGGCACTGTCTCTCTGTGTCCCCGTGTGGGGACATCCATGGTGTCTTTTTGGAGTGTCCAAATTTCCTCTTAAAAGAACATCAGTCAGATTGGTTTAGGGATCTCCCATGTGACCCCATTTAATCTTAATTAAGAATTAAATCTTAATCTTCTTTATAGATCCTTTTTCCAAAAGCAGTCACATTCTGAGGTACTGGGAGCTTCAATATATGAATTTTGGGGGGACACAATTCAGCTCATAACAATAGTAGAAAACCTTTCCCAAAATTCCTCCCATGCTCTCTCCCTTTAAATATCATTGGGCAGAAATATGTTATTAATATATGACCATGCTTTAGCCAACCCCTGGAAAAACAAATGGGACACAGACCAATCAGGATTTGCTACTGGAACCAAGAATGGGAAACCCTTCCTTGGTTCATGTGGCAGGAGGAGGTGGGCACCCCATGAATGAAATCAGGGCCCTTCAAGCAAGGAAGTAATGAGAGAGAACTGCTAGGATGGCAGCCAGTCTGTGTCTATAATAATCGGGGGCTTGTGGTTTATGGTTGATTTGAGCTGGTCTAACCGGTTAGAAACAGAAGCAGACCATAAATACGCTAAGTATTGGTGATGTCTAGGGAAATGATATCAGAAATTTGAGAAACTTTTAGAATGTCAACTTAGGAGAGTGGTTAACAGAGAACCTGGTATATGGGAGAAAATAGTAATGGATAACCAGAGATAAAATGAAGCAAAGAGTTTGAAAGGGTGGCTCGAGAAATAGTTCCACAAATCCCGACTCGCAGGGCAGGTAGTATACTGTGTTCTCAGTGAGTTATTTTCCCTCTCAGAACTTTATTGCTTCATTTGTAAAATGGTAATGGTAAAATCAATTGTTTCATAGATTTGGAGGATTAAATAAGACAACTAGGTGAAAAAATTATTAAAATATAAAGTACTAAGTACTTTGCCAGGAAGTGCTGACTGTTCCATCTCTCACCTGATGCTAGAAAAGGAACCAACACTGGCCTTGGGTGTCCACCCTCCAAGCCCCCCACCGTACGTCCTTCTGTTGGTAAGACAATGGGGGGCTTTGACTGTTTATCCCTATGCATGGTTGGCCCCTTCCCCCAGCATTGATCCTCTTCTCCCCGGCCTGGGAAGTCTGCTCACTGTTCACCTTCCAAAGGGCTGGTGGAGCACGAGATGGGGCAGGACATCGAACCTGGGAGGAAGAGGCCACTCTACACACGTTGGGGAGAGATGTGAGCATCCCAACTCACTGGCTCCAACCCACTCTCCCATCTACTTCTCCACCTTTCTTTCTCCCTTCCTCCCCACTAAGTGATTTCTTTTGTATCAACTGTGCCATTTTTACTTTATTCCTTTCTTCTCTTTTCACAGAGAAATACATGTCTAGAAATAAAAGCATGTATAAATTGCCATATAGATATTAGAAGTTATTATAATACATAATTAACAGTATTTAATCTAATACTTGACTTTGTCTCCAACACCATTTGGGAGAGGAACTTAGTTCAGTAAAGACTTAGTACAATGAATATAATCTGTTGTGTGTCTCATTTTTATTCATGAGGGCATAATTTGCACGATGATAATCTGATAATATGGGATACTTGGATGAAAAAATGTCCTGTTCAAAATATTGATCTCTAAGGTTTAGTCTATTCTGTTGTGGTGTATACTTATCTCTGTGTGAATATACAGTTGTTCATGTACATATGGGTACATGTGTGTTTGTGCATGCAAGCGTGTGCATGTGTTGTTTCTGTGTGTATGTTTATGAAGGGTAAGCAAGGTTTATGTGTTCCATTCTCTGGGTATGGACTTATGAATTGATTAATTCCCCTTCAGTCATTGGGGAAAAAGTTTTTAAAAATCCACTCTTTTAAATGTTTTTAAAATTTTAGTTTTTTTTTTTTGGAGACAGAGTCTCATTCTGTTGCCTGAGCTAGAGTGCTGTGGCGTCAGCCTAGCTCACAGCAACCTCAAACTCCTGGGCTCAAGCAATCTTTCTGCCTCAGCCTCCTGAGTAGCTGGGACTACAGGCATGTGCCACCATGCCCGGCTAATTTTTTCTATATATATTTTTAGTTGGCCAATTAATTTCTTTCTATTTTTAGTAGAGACGGGGTCTCGCTCTTGCTCAGGCTGGACTTGAACTCCTGAGCTCAAGCGATCCTCCTGTCTTGGCCTCCCAGAGTGCTAGGATTACAGGTGTGAGACACCGTGCCCAGCCAAAATTTTACTTCTTAAAGCAAATGAAACCAGGAAAAGTTAAGCCGTCTTTCAAATTTGAGATCTATATGTTTACAGCTATTTCATTAGTTAGAATGTGGATCTTACATGAATTCATGAAGATTATGGATCCAGGTAATCTCTTTTGTGTTTTCATGGTTAATAATGATGGTAATGACGTTGATTTTTACCCACTCTCGAAGTGTTGTAACTTGACACTATGTGACTACTGTAATTCTTATTATCTATAACTGTATGCTATACAGATGCATCTTAGCTTAGGTTTTCCAGGGAGCAGAGCTTGAGACAAAAACTTGTTTTCAAACACTTTACTGAGGAGTATGTGTCCAGGGATCAAAGGTGAGTGATCAATGGAACAAAACAGGAAAGAGTTGCAAAATGAGGATATGTTAATATTATCGCATGTAAATCTCTACAGACAATTAGTTGTTCAGTCACCCATCAGTATAAAATGTGTCTCAGGGCTATTTTTCTGTGACAGGGAGAAGCCTTTACCTATTGTTGGCCAAATAATTGGTCTTGCCCTGCTGGGTAGCACAGGCATGGATGGGTACAGGTATGCTTCTGTGTCATCCACATAGTGGGATCAACAGAGAACACCTGGGCAAAAGATGAGAGACTCCTGGAACTGGGCCGAGGCAAGGTGCTGTCTAGACAAACCAACCTTGAAGTGGCTGGAGATGCACAGACTTGTTGCTTCACCTATGGCCAGAAGGAAGGACAGGTGAGGTGAAGTCTCAAAAGGATGCATAAAGACATATCCAGGACACTGTTTATATACACAAATAATTTTGGTTAATTAAGGTTTTACTGTTAAACATTATTACTAGTAAGCATTTATGGTGGACAGATGTTTTATTTACATCTATATAGAAATATAAAGTTTTTAATGTGAATGCCATTCTCTATATTTTAAAATGCTTGCCTACCAAATTGAACACATCAACTGCCACACTGGAAAAAAATTTTTTTCCTTGGGGCCACGGTGTTGTATTATGAAAACAGAATAAAAACTTTGAAAACAAAACAAGCCTTTCTAATTTAATGAAAAATTTGTTATTTTTTGTTGTGTTCTGTGCACGAGTTATTTGCCTTTTCCTAAAACATACTTCAATAAAAAAGTAATATAAAAACTTGAACATTAGTGATGTAAAAAGTAATGTGAAAATGTGAAAAATAGCTCCTAAGGGTAAAGTGTTTTTCTTGACTTGTCAGGCTTAAGTATAATTTAAAGGTAAACATATATAAAAAAACAAAATTTATTGACTTCTATTTATTTAATCCATGTTTTTAGAATTAAATTGTCAATATTAATTGTAACAATAAGAACATCAATAAGTAAGGTTTTCATGAACCAACTGCAGGGTTTTGCCCAGGGGGCCACCCATCACGTAACATGTATGCTACAGCATGGCAGCCCACCTGGCTCCCAAGGTAAAGAGATGTGTGAGTTGCATATGCTTCACAAGGCCCTGGGCTCAAATTCAGTGTGAGTTAAATACAACTCACATGGCAGTTAATGTGTTAATATATTTTGGAGAGGAAATGCAATATTCAAGGGTCTCATTTTACGATTTCCATTTCCCCATGAAAATTAAGAGAAATATTAATGATTAAAGAAGAATGACATTTGGGGGATTGCCTTTATTTTTAAGTTACCAGGAAAATTAATACCTGATAGTAGGTCCTGCATGAGTATAAAAATATGATATAATGTTTAAGAGTTGTCTCTTAGCCAGGTAGGAGACATGTTCTTTGGAATTAAAGAAGAAATACTATCCCTTAGTGATTTTTTGTTGACACTGAACTAATGACAGAGAGAGATATTTCTGTTTCCTTAGGGGACACTATCCTTTCAGGTATATGTCATACTCTGGGGACAATTTCTTTTTTCTTTCTTTTTTTTTTTGGTAGAGACAGTCCCGCTCTTGCTCAGGTTCATCTTGAACTCCTGAGCTCAAGGGATCCTCCTGTCTCGGGCTCCCAGAGTGATAGGATTACAGGTGTGAGCCACAGTGCCTGGCCTTCTGGAGGCAATTTCTGAGCTCCATTGCTTGCTGTGTCTGGATTTTGACAAGATGCAGTGGGGATGTCAACCAGCCACCTGCATTTTAATATGATTTCTTACTGTAATTATAGTTATCATAGACATTAGACATTGTTGAGACAACCTACAGTTTGTCCAGATGACCGAGTTACTTTGCAAACCTGTGGTGATGAGGTAAGTTGTCATATCCATGGTTACCATGGTCTTTTAGAAACAACAACTTCAAATGGCATCAGCAAGTTGTATTGAAAAGGCTTTCTATTGAGTAATTTTTATGAAGGAAATACTGGTCTGTTTGATATTACTTTTCAGAAGAAGTTATTTTCAAAAAGGGTAGGGTCTGGAGAAGAAGGCAAAGTTTGTCTTGATACTGTCATTTACTTTCAATACCAAGGTCGCATATTTAATGATGAAAGTTAAGAGTGGTGGCTAAATTTTGAGCAGAGGGAGGAGGCATTTTATCAGCCAGCAGATTATAGGGTGTTTGTGACTACCTTCTTTCTGTGGGGGCTCTGATTCTGTTTCCCTATGTGACTGGCACACACACTGCAGATGAGTTTAAACTGACATCCATCTGTTTTATTTTCTATTATAAACTGTTGTCTTAAGTTGGAAATAATTTTTTGATTTTTTTTACCCTTTCCTTCAACAGCATGGCATATTTCAATCTGCCTCAACTACTAAGGACACATATTTAAAGAAGGCTAACTATTTTGTTTGTTTGTTTGTTTGAGATAGGGTCTCGTTGTGTTGCTCAGGCTAGGGTGTGGTGGTGTTGTCATAGCTCTCTGCAACCTCAAACTCCTGCGGTCAAGAGATCCTCTTTGTTCAGCCTCTTGTGTAGCTGGGAGTACAGGCATGCACCGTGGACCACCATGCTCAGCTAATTAAGAAAAATTATTATTATTATTTTTTTGTGTGGTAGAGATAGGGTCTCACTCTTGCTTAGCCTGGTCTCAAACTCCTGGCCTCAAGTGATCCTCCTACCTTGACACCCCAAAGTGCTAGGATTACAGATGTAAGCCACTATTCCTGGCCTTTTGTTATATGTATTTTAAATTATAAAAGTAGTTTGTAGAAACATTGGAAAGCAGAGGAACACTAAGACACTAACCTGTATCACTAAGAAAATCACTGTTACCTTTTTGAATATTTTTTTTCCAGTTACTTTCCTTATATGTAGTTTATATTTGAATGATTGCAAACACATTCTACATACAATTGTTTAGTCTTATTTTTTCCAGCCATGAAAATTTGTACTGGCTCTTCTGGTGTGATCAAAACTTGTTATATTCTACCTGAAGACTTAAAATGCTCATACACTTTTGGTCCAGCACTACTTTGCCTAGAAAAATTTTGAAGGAAGTCAATGACTCTATCATATGCCTCAGGCGTGAATCAGAATATTCATCAATGTATTCTGAAAGTTGGGCAAAAACCTGTGGGTCCAAAACTAGGTTGGTTAAATAAATTACGGTATGGTTATACAGTGAAATAACAGCTATTAAAATTATTTTCTGGAAGTATGCATGTTTACTAGGAAAAATGTTTATGGTCTGCAGCAAAGGGAAGAATCAGGCTAAAAACAGCATTTTAGTCAGTTTAGGCTGCTGTAATAAAATACCATAGACTGGGTGGCTCAAATTTCTGGCTGAATGGTTCTGGAGGCTGGGGAATCCAAAATTATGGTACCGATAGACTTGATGTCCAGTAAGGCCCTGCTTCCTGATTTGCAGTTGGTCTTCTTTTTGCTGTATTTTCATATAACCAAGAGAAAACTCATCTTTCTCATGTTTTTTCTTACAAGAGCACAAATTCCATTTTCGACGGCTCTATCCTCATGACCTAATTACATTCCAAAGGCCCCACCTCCTAATACCATCACACTGGGGAGTTGGATTTCAACATATGAATTTTGGAGGACACAAGCATGCAGTCCATAAAAAACAGTATATTTTATATAATTCCATTTAACAAAAACCTATGTGTGTGCACATTTGTAACATACAACTATAAAGAGAGACAATTAAAAGTTAAAGTGATTGTCTCTGGTTTACCAGATGATTGTTAAAACAACTTAAGGTTCAGTTGAAGGTAACAAAAGCTATTCTAGAAAGGAATTTAATGAGAACATTAGGTGCTTACAAAATCATTGGAAAGGCTGGGGAAGCAGGCTCCTGTCTGAGTTTCCAGAAATGACTCTCGGGCTTGCCAAGCTGCCTGCTTCCTCAGCCATGTTCCTGAAGCTGCTGCCACGATTGTTGGCTCCAGGACCAGGCAAACTCAGCTGAGATCTACATGAGCAAAATGGTGACATCACTGAGCCAGGGAATAGACATTGTTATCTCTGTTACTACTGACACAAAAAAACTAACACCAGCAAAAACCAGAAGTGCACATAGAACCTCTTTTCCATTTTCCCAATCTATGTCGATATATTTGCTTGGTGGAAGCTAGGACATACATAGAAACTGAGCTCAGCGAACCTTCTAGCCTTTGGCTCTCCATTCTCCAAAATGCAGGAGGGCAGTCACAGGGGGTTGGGATAGAGTTGTTAACCAGTATACCATAGTCGACTCAAAAGTTGATTTCAATTTCATCCTTTACACTTTTGAAGTTTTCTAAGTTTTTCAGCATTGAGCATATATTACCTTTGTGATTAGAAAAAAATCTTTATATTAGTTTTTTAAATTTATTTTTATTTATTTATTTTTTAATCTTTTTTCTTTTTTAATTTTATTAATTTTTCTTTTATTATCTCTTTTCAGAAGTTGTGCATATATTAGATATGTGATTACACAGGCTTTAACCATAATAGCTATTTGTTTGGCTCTCAATTGAAAAAGAATTTCCCATACTTACCTTCTGAAAATCGAGATCAAATGTCAAATAGGGTTTCTGTGTTTCCATGTGATTTCTGAAAATATTCAATACTATATGAAATGCAAGGCAAAAAATATACATGTAAAAGGCAAATACAACTCATAACATCTAGAATGAGAATACAGAACACAAATATTAAGAAAAAAAGAAAAACAGCTCTTTTTCACTTTGATGCCGCAGTGACACCCAATTTTACCCTGTTGACTAACCTGCAACATGACAAATAAAAACGCTCCTTCCATAACTTTGGTATGAGGGTTGAGAAAACTGTGTTCAGACAGTGAATCTTATCAAGTCAATCACATAAGATTCTACCTGTCAAACAGCAGATTTATCTTGGTGATGCTTACGATGCTGTCTACCAAAAGAGAGCAGCTTGAACACAAAAATAGGTCTGTGCCCCGGGGAGAAGTGCTGTTTCCTTCCCCGTGATATGCGTCTGCAGACTCTTCTCCATCTACAATACTCATTCAAATTGATTTTATTGCTTTCTGTTCTGTATTTTTGAGATGTCTGCTGAATGCCTAGCAATGTGCATAGTGGCACACAAATTCAACAGTAGGAAGGCAGACTCTCTTGTTCTTGAAAAACTGTTTTTGAGAGAGATGAGTCAAGACAAACACATTTAAATAATGAAAAAAAAAACCTCAAATGACTAAAAGCCATAGTATATCTTTATCTAGAAAATAATTTTATGGTAAATTGCTCCTACATTAACTAGAACAACATTTTCCAAGCCTGGCAATTTATGGGAAAATACAAACTCAACTTCATGGGTTGTACAGAGAGTTTGATTGGGTAAACTGAGTGCATACAAACTATGACTGTATTTTTAAAAAAACTTCTGATAAATATCGAGTTATTGTCCACTGGGGCTAGAGGAGCTAAAGAGGATCTGCTACAGTCTGCTTTGACACACACATCACACAAATGTCTCTTAATATCATTGAGAAAATCTAAAAAGGCAATTTTATTGGCAATATAGATAAAGAAAGAAATGCCATCATTTGTGCTTTTATCTCTCTCCTATTTTTCCTATCATGTGCAAGTCACCACTAATGGAGTTGTGATTTTTTTTGTTTTTTGTTTTTTTTGAGACAAAGTCTCGCTTTGCTGCCCAGGGTAGAGTGAGTGCCGTGGCATCAGCCTAGCTCACAGCAACCTCAAACTCCTGGGCTCAAGCCATCCTCCTGCCTCAGCCTCCCAAGTAGCTGGGACTACAGGCATGCGCCACCATGCCCGGCTAATTTTTTCTATATATATTAGTTGGCCAATTAATTTTTTTCTATTTATAGTAGAGATGGGGTCTCACTCTTGCTCAGGTTGGTTTCGGACTCCTGACCTTGAGCGATCCTCCCATCTCAGCCTCCCAGAGTGCTAGGATTACAAAGGTGAGCCACCACGCCCGGCCTGGGGTTGTGATTTACTCTGGATGCCACGTTAAGTCCTTTTTACTGGGATCTGACCATACTGGAGGTCTCCTGAGGCTTGTGTACAGAGGAAATGAACGGATCTGTCAATAATGGCAGTTTCGTCTCATACTTAGAGCTCAGGACTCATAGTACCCCCGTCTCTTAGTTCTGTCTACTAAAACATGTCTATGCTCAACTGTTCCAGACTTACCCATCTTCCATGAAACTGCTACATTGTAACTGGGAGCTTAATTTTTATTGGGTTATTTACTCTCTGAGGCACTCAAAGAAGCACAGGCCTTTAATCAAGGGATGGGGTGACAATCGATCATTCTGTTGCTCTGAACCATCTCTCATTCTCAACAGCATTACTTGCATGGCTAGTATTCTGAAAGATCCGTATCCAGTTAGAGGTGAGGAGAAGGCAAGAAGGGGCAGTGGGTCAGAAAACCCTATCGTACTACACAAAAGATAAAAATCTAGTTCTTTATCGTACTTAAAACTCTTCATTGGCTCCTCCATGCCCTCAAAAGAAAGGAAACTCCTTAAACATGGCTTACAAAGCCATCAATACCATGCCCACGCCAAAAAACAGCAGTACACATTACATATTTCATCTGCTCCCCTACATTTTCTAGGTCCTTGCAGTTTTGGGGTGGAGCGGGGGAAGCATATGACTGGTGCTAGCCAAAAGGGGCATAAGTGACATGTGTCACCTTCGACTGACACATATAAAAGATATCCAGATGTTTGTCCCCCTGCTGTGGTGGTTAAGAAAACCAGATGTTCCTGGCCTTGCAGATATGAGATGGCGAGTCTCCATCACCCTGGACCCCTGACTGGTTGTGGTCATCAGAGACTCTACCACCAGCAACTTGCCTCCACCTTCCTTTAGATACACACCTTGAGTGAGAGATGAACAATTATTGGGTCAGATCACCGATATGTTGGTGTTTGCTTGTTACTTGAGTATAACCTAGACATCCTGACTAATATGCAGAAACTTGCCTGTCATTCTCCCTTCATCGCGTGTTGCTATTCTTACACTTGATATTGCAGCCAAACTGAACTTTAAATTCCTTGAGCATGCCTACCTCTGATCCTTTGCATTCAAATGGTTCTAATTCTAGATTGTCTTTCCATTTCTTCTTCTTTTTTTTTTTTTTCCGATACTTCATATCTTTATTTAGTACCTTCAAATAATAAATATATCAGCATTATTTACTTTTTTTATTTCAGAATATTATGGGGTGCCCATCAATTCATGAGTGGATTAATAAAATGCAGCATTACTTTTAAAATGGTTTCATTTTATGTGCAACTAATGGACAGATGTTCTACCAATAAACTCTATTTTCCAAAAACAATCAGGAGCTTTTATACAGAAAATCACACACAAAAAATTTTCAAAGGCACTGGGATTCCTCTGCTTCTAGATCACTGCTGGGCTAGAAAAATACAGCCTGTTGTACCAGGAATCACAATTTAGAACTGAGTATACTCCAAAGTGGAAATTACATAGTGCCATTTAGGCAAAGATCATTCAGCTTTCATCCTCAACGTCCATAGTGAAACCAGGCCAAAATGGTTCAGTATAATTAGGCTTCACTAGATGAGGCCATTATGCTCTTCTTGTAAGACACTAATAACCCAAAACAGGAAATAATGATCAAAATAAAAGAGTATTTGAAGCTGATAGTCACGAATTGTTAGTTCCTTGTTGTATCTCCCCTCTATAACATTAATAAAGAAAATTTTACTGCAAAGAAAATTTTATTTTACATATCACTAGCCAGAATTTTTGTCCTTAGTTATTATATAGATATTCTCTAGTGCCATTATCCAAATGGCATGACCATTTTGTCCACAATTCATTTCTGTATTTACAAACAGAATTTTTATAATTTACAT
>VSMD01033513.1:0-34417 GCA_008750895.1 Mirza zaza
CATATAATCCTCTTCCCATTTTCTAGAAAATCAACGCAGTCTCTGACACTGAGAGCTCTCTGTCATGTTGCTAGGGATTTCCGCGCGTGTACATTTCCAGGGGCGTTTTGGTGGGTGGGAAGCTGTACTCTGTCTGCCATCTGGAATGGAACACTCCCCTCTGGAAGGCTTTGGGTCCTTCTGAGAAAAGCTGGAAAGTAGCAAAGACAGGCAGGGAGGGTGCCGCACAGTTTTGCAGAGGCCTAGGGACAACATCTATCTGTGACGGACGCAGGGCTTCTGGGAAGTCAGCCTGCTCAGGGGCCAGATGCCAAGGTGGCATTTAGGAAGGAAGGAGTCCACAGAAATGGATTTAGGGTAACAAGAGGAGCAGCTGCTGCCCAAGGGTCCAGAAAAGCCTTAAGGTGGGCAAGGTGGGGGCCAGGCCCTTGGGGGAGCCTCGGCTGGCCTGGCTTGGTTTCTACCATACCCCAAGCTCCACGAAGCAGAGGCCACCAGGTGGCCAGCCGCCCTGCAGAGTGTCTCCCTCTTCCTCCAGACTTCGTGTCCCCTGGATGAGGACCCCTTGGACATTGTCACTGACATTGTCACATTGTCTGTGTCCACATGATGTACTTGAGTTGGTTGCTTTCCTCTCGACACCGGGAGCAGGGAATGGGGGTGTGCAGGGGGGATGAGAGCATTTTGAAGCGTGGGACACTTTTGGAGGAGCAGAGGTGGCAGAAGGGGCAGCAGTGAAGAGCTCTGGGCAGCTATCGCTGCAGGGAGGTGGGGAACGAAATGGAAAGGTTGCCAGAGGGGAGATGGGTTGCTGTACCTCTGTGCCTCAGTTTCCTCACTTCCCATCCACGTGTACCCTCTCTTAGCGTGTGTCTTTGAGGTCAGGGGGGCATGATGCACTCAGCTCTGGGGTGTGAGGGGCCCACAGCTGTGGGCAAGGGGCCCAGAGATGCCTCTGCCACCTGGTGTCCTTCTTTAGAAACACTGAGTGAGGGGATGTGTTGGGCACTGGGCTGGCACTAAGGGGTAGGGTGGAGAACTCTGAATCCTGCCTCCAAGGAGGAGGCAAACCCACAGGGACAGAGAAGACACAGGCCCAGAGGCGCACAGGGGACTTTGTTGACTTGCAGCACGGGAAGCAGATTTTCTGGAGTGGGGGATACGCTGGAGCAAGGAGGCCACAGGGTTCCCAGAGACGGGCTCTGCCTCTGGGCTTGGGGGAGGGAGGGCTGCTCGCTGGGGCCTGCTGACCACCACGGGGGTGGGGCCTGGGCCGGCATCTGGGGGCAGGTCTGCAGGCAGCCCGGGCCTTAAGGCCGAGCTGAGATTCCAGGATCTGCAGAAACGCCTGAGCTGCCGCGTTCCCCACGTGCGCTGCATCACAAGCAGGCTGGCCTCAGAGCAGAGCCCGCTCGCCCCGCACACCTGTGGCCGGGTCATGGGGAGCAGGCGTGCAGGAAGGAAACTCATTACCGTGAACGTGCGGATCGCAGCAGGCCCTGGAGCGCCTCTAGTCTAACTTTGTTGATGCAGGAACTGGGGCCAGAGTGCAGGGGGCTGCCGTCCTCCCCCCATAGCTCACCCCGTGGCACCTGGAAAAGCCCTGACTTCCCTCAGGGCCAGCAAAAGCCTTCTCCTTCAGGACCCAATCCAATCTCCAGCCAGGGTAGAGTTGCAACCCACTGGCCACCCCCACTGGGGTCAGGTCCCGTCTACAGGTCTCCCAGTGCCTGGAGGAGAGCTCAGGGGTGTATGAACGAATGGGTGAATGACCGAATGGCATTGCTGTCTACATCCAGGCCCTGCCCAGCCCCTGCGCTGGTCCTCGCCAGCCAGCAGCCTTCCTCCCCGTGCCCAGCGAGGCCAGCTCCGGGCCTCCCTCACACCTGAGCTGTGCACCACTTGCTATTTTTAAACTGTGAATAAGCTTGGGAAAGGTTGCGAGGCAGCTCGGAGGTTGTTCTAGAGAAAGAAAAATGCCAGACTCAGTCTCTAAATCCTCAGCAGTGGGGCTGTGGGTGACCTGTTTCTAAGTCAGCACGCATAGTGGGGAAGCTGTGATGCTGTCCCTGCACTCGCCTGGCAGCCCAGCAGGCACAGTCAGGGCTAGGGGAAGCCACAGATCCCACGAATGTTTGGCAACTTTTGTACCTTGGCACAGCCAGACTGGCTCTTGGGATATTTTTTCAACTCTCACACAGGCTGGAAAAAGGGCAATGGGTGGTAGTTCCAGGCCTAAGGGAAGGTACATGTCCCAGGGCTTAGGGGAGGACGTGGCCAGGCCCACTATTGCATGTGTGGGTGGCAGGTGGCAGAATCTGGCAGCACCCAGGCCTGAGGAACAGCCTTCCTACCTCGCCCCGGGGCTGGGTCTGCTGTGGTATCTGCCTCCTCTGTCCCCACGCAGGCCCTGTGGGGAGGGGCAGGCCAGATGAAGCTGCTATGGTCCTCCCAGATGGCTAATGATGGAATCTGTGGGGAGGTGAGGGGACAGTTGCCCTGAGCATGCTGAAACTCTCTGCGTGGCAGTGTCCTGCAGAAATAATAAGAATAGACATGTGTTTTGGAGTTTATCAAATGCTTCCATTATGTCAACATCGAGGCAGGCAGGAAAGAAATGACTATGTACACACACTTGTTCATTTGACAGAAGAGGAAACTGAGGCCCAGAGGGGAAGGGACTTGCCCCAGGTCAAAGAGCAGGAAATACTGCAGTCACCGCCAGAGCCGAGCCTCCCAGCTCCCAGGTCGGGATCCTGCCCCATCCTGACTGCCTCCTCCTGCAGGTTCCACGGTGGCGGGCCTTGTGGAGAGTGGCACACGTGCTGTTCTCTCCCCTCAGCACTGACACTTCCTTGGGGACTGTGGACCAGAGTAGCAATGAAGAGAAGTGGCGAGATGGTGACAGAAAGGAAGATGAAGTGGAGGCTGGGGCCCAGTGCCCTGCAGTCTGGGAATGACGTTGGGCAGCAGGAACCTCTTTGGTCCCCACAAGGCGGGGAGGGTGGCCATGAGCTCAGAGAGCAGTCAGAACACCCAGCCCTGCCTGGCATCCCAGGTCTTTCCCACTCTGGACCTGCACCGACTCCTCCGTGCCATCTCCCTATGCACGCCTGCCTTAGCAAGCCTCTGTGTTTTGCCCAGAGGTGCCCTCATTCTGTCACACCTGCAGGTCCTGCCGAGTGCCTGCTCCTTGGGGATGCCCTTGTGATCCTGTGGCTCAGAGCTGGCTGCATGGGTCCCTTCCTCCCACTGAGGGAAGAGCCCTGAAGGCAGGCACCGTGCCTGGTTACTCTATGTCCCTGACACCTGGCTCAGGGCCCGCAGAGGGCAGGCACCCCATACACCTTTGCAGAATAAATGGGCGAATGGACAGAAGAGAGGCAAATAAGAGGTCTCAACAGGTACTTATTGGAATAGAGCAAAAGAGGCCCTGAAGGCTGGTCCATGATGTCACAATGTCCCCGATGGCCCCCCTCCATCACACACACACACACACACACACACACTCTCTCTCTATCTCACACACACACTCATACACACATGGGATCCTTCCAGAACACTTGGAACACTTTGAGGAGGTCATGTTTTGTCAGAGCCAAATAATCCTGCCCTGAGCACCAAGCCCCTCACTCTCAAAATGCACACTCAGGCCCCCTGCTCAAATACTGTGATGTAATAAATATATATTTGGTCTTCCTCCTTGGTTCCTGGCACACAACTCCCCAAACCCTTGGGACCCCAGAGAGATAAGTGTCTTTTTTATGCTAATGAGGTGACTGGTGACTCCTGACTTGTGGGCCCCTAGTTAACTAGAGTTGGGGGCTGGTCACCAGGGAGACCAAGATATGATTAGAAGGTTGAGACTTTTAGCCCTACCCCCAACTTCCAGCGAGGGAACAGGGGCTGAAAGTCAAGTTGATCACCAATGGCCAATAATGTAGACAATCATGCCTACGTAATAAAGCCTCCATTAAAATGCAAAAGGTCTGTGTTTGGACTAGCTCCTGGATTGCTCACCGATGAGCTGGGAGATGCTGGGAGGTGCTAGCAAGTGCCGGGAGGGTGGTGCACCCAGAGAAGGCATGGAAGCCCCTCTCACATGCCGTGCCGCCTGGCTGTTCATCCGAATCCTTTGCAAGATCCTGTATAGTAAATGGCAAGCGCAAGTAGTGTTTCCCTGAGTCCTGTGAGCCCTTCTAGCAAATTAATAGCTGTGGGAACCCCTGACTTATAGCCAGTCGGTCAATCAGAAGCACAGGCTGGCATCTGGGCCTTGTGAGACGACTGGCGTTGGCTGTGGGGGCAGGTTGTGGGACTGAGCCCTGAGCCTGTGAGACTGGACACTGTCTCCAGGTAGTGTCGGAATTGAGTTGAATCAGAGGATGGACACCCAGCTGATGTCTGCTGGACAAGTGCTTGGTTGTGGGGAAACATCCCCCATTATCTGGTGTCAGAAGTGTTGAGTTGTGTGAGAGCAGGAAAAGCACTTCGCTTTCTTCCTGTCCTTGATACCTGCCACTCCCACACGCATACCTCCTCACCTCCCCCTCCCCAACAGCCGACAGCAGCATCACAGAACCTTCTCACCTTCCCACTGCCATTGCAAAAGATGCTGATCTTTCTCAGCTGCGTTAATGAATCACAGCCCAGAGGCATCAACTTCCTAAAAATACCCGAGAACCCTCTGTGCAGAGAGAGGCTGTGAGGGCGTGTGCATCCTGATGGGGCCGGGGCTGCCCGGGCCGCCCCTCACACCCACCTCTGCTCCGTGTCCCCGTCCTCGCCTGCTCGGAGCCCTGGAAGCCTGAGTCAGTGGATGCAGAGCCAGATGCCTCTGAGAATGACTACAGCTCACCCACACATTACAGCCGGGGAAACTGAGGCCCAGAGAGGGAAGGGCTCTACAGAGTGCTGCCTCTGTGGTCAGCAGCCAGAGGGCTAGGGAGGCAGAGGCTCCTCAGTCTGGAGCCCCAGGCCGGCCCAGTCTGGGGACCCAGTGAGCCTGGGTCCGATTCAGTAAGAAGCTCCTGGAAGCAAAAGCAGTTCCCTGGGGCCGGGTGGGAGGTAGGGGGCCGGAGGTGGCCACACAAGGGCCCCCAGGCCGTGGTGGAGCTGCCCTCCTGTGGCAGGCTTGTGCTTCTCAAGCAGGGGAGAGAGGAGTGGCCCCTGAGGTGGACAGTGGTGGGTTTGGAATAAGTTCTGCTTCACAGAGCCCACCAGGATGGAGTCCATTCCTTTCACAATCCTGCACGGGGGCTTCTTGGCACTTGCCCACTCCACCACCCCAGAATCCTCAGGGATCTCACGGGCAGCTACCGCTCTGTTTTCCAAAGTGTGGTCTGGGGACCAGCGGCACTGACGTCACCTGGGAGCTTGTTGGAAATGCAGAACCCCAGGCTCCGGCGCGGCCTGCTGGGCCAGAACCCGAGGGGCTCTTCCGCCCAGTGAAGTCTGAGAAGCACTGGCCCGGAGCCACAGAGCATCGGTCTCCAGGGCGGTGACACGTATGCCTAGGTGCACACGCATCGTGCGATTCATTAGTTGGGAGGGGAGCAAGGAGGACTGGAACAGGAAAGGAGGAGTCCCTGGAAAGGCAAATGCAGAGTGAGCGTGGAAACTGCTACTCAGCCCCCCTGGAGGTTCATGGAATGATTGAATCTGGGGAAACAAAGGGTGTGAGAGTTTTTCTAGTCCTTCCCCTTCCTCAGGTTGCAAACTCCTACAGTCTCTCTTGACAGCTGTTTTCCAGGCCCAGCTTGGACTCCCATCATGGCGGGGAGCTCACCACCTCGTAGGCACCCCAATGCAGGGTGGACAGCTGTGACTCTGACATGGAGCAGAAGCCACCTCTGTGGCCCCCGCTAGATGCTCTCCAGCCCTGGGCTCCCTCGGGGCTGCTGGTGACCATGGGTCCTTCTCTGATCTTGTCTTTACTCCTTGTCACTCTACTCTTTTTCTAGTTGCAAAAATAGTCTTTCCGTTTGTGTTTAGAGAGTCAATTTACGGGTCTCTCCTCACTGAGCGTGGAGTTGCTGTCACACTGTGTTGAAGATGCCCCTACGGAGGCAGCACTCCCGCTGCAGGGTTCAGGGGAGCGTCATCTCTCTCGATCCCCTCCCCCGCCTCTCAGACAAGCAAGCACACCCAGGTGCCACCCTGTTCTCTAGGGGTGCAGGGGGAGGAGAGGGGCAGTATCGGCAGTCCAGCCATGTCCTAACCTGCCCAGCGCTGAAGCTCCAGAGAGCAGCTTAGCCACTTGCTCTGTGGGTAGACACAGAGCTTCAGGGACAGCCAAGGACGTGCCCACTGCCAAGCCTTCACACCAGCAGGAGGACGGGCCTTTCTCACTCAGCGCAGGTAGCCAACGGAGCCTGTGAGGCTGGGAGCAGGGCTGGCCCCTGGCTCAGTGCCGAGCTGTGTAGGGATGAAAATGGGGCCTGGCCACAGCCATGTTTCGGGACATTAGTGGCTGCAAACTTAGGCAGGGCTGTACCCCTCAACTGCGGCTCCCCCACCAAGCGGACCAGGTACTTCCAGGGCCCCTGCTCCCTGACACTCCTGTCCACTCACCCTACTGTCTAGGGACCACTCCGAGGACCGTCCTCTGGCCCCTGCAGCCCCTTCCCACCATTATTGATCCTGATGGAGTGGGTCTCCCTGCCACATGCTGCACCCTGACCTGGGGGTACCCAGGAAGTCTCCAGGGCTTGGCCCTAGCAGGCACCT
Source organism: Mirza zaza (assembly GCA_008750895.1). NCBI lineage: Eukaryota > Metazoa > Chordata > Mammalia > Primates > Cheirogaleidae > Mirza > Mirza zaza. The sequence goes on from VSMD01033513.1 coordinate 6,730, forward strand.
GTGTCCCGGGGCAGGGCCACCATGGACAGCAGTGAGCAGAGCCGTGCCCCAGCCATGCCCTGGGGACAGGGAGCACGTCCTGCAGTTGGGGGACCTTCAGTAACAGCTGCACTTGTTCCATGGAAGATAAATGCCTACCCTTTGACCCTGCTCCCCCGGCAGGGAGCAAGACTCACCAGGGACAAGCCAAAGCCACCAAGCAGGTCAGAGCAGGAAGGGTTTGTCACTCCTCTCAGAATACAGGGCAAGAAAGGCCCCTCAGAGAGCCAGAGATCTGCCGGACCCAAACAGTGACTTGGAGGCAAAGCCTGGAACTGGAGTGCTCTGCTCACAGCCAGGGCTTCTATGGAAAGAGCAGCCGTCATCTGCTGATGACGGCACTGTGCTCGGCACAGTGGTCATGACCGTCCTATGTGACCCTGAAGAAAGAGCTTAAAGAACTTGCCCAGGGTCACAGCTAGCAAATGGCTCACACTGGCCCTCTAGGAGCTCTCCCCAGGCAGCAAGGGGACCTGTCGGCTCCGGGCCACACTCATCAGCTCTGCCTTGTGCCCCTGCTGGCCGGCGGGGAGCTCACTCCTCAGGGAACCCTTCTTTGGAGGCCAGACTTATTCTCCCTGCAGCTGAGTTGAAGCTGCTTCCCCGCAACTGCCCAAGTCACCTCTCCAGGGCCCCCACCTGTGCCTGGGTACATCTCTAAGGAGTCACAGACTGTGCCTGGCCCAGCCCTGAACTGCCCAGGGATCTGCGGCACATGGACCAGAGCGGGTGACCCCAGCGTTCTGCATGTCTGCCCCAGTGGCCCGAGCGCCTGTGTGTCTGGACCCTTCGGAGTCACACTGGGCCTCCTGCCCCCCAGCTCGCTGGTCCAGGAGGACGAGGAGGAACAGCTGTCTTTGCTCACCCTGGCTGTGGGCCCCTCTCCTGGGCAGCAGCCACATGCTGCAGGTGTGGGGGGCTGTCCCAGGGCCACTTTTCCTTTCCTGGGGGCATCTTCACTGCCCCTCTCCCCCGTGATCCCCCGAGAACGGGGACTGGGTTCCCCCACTCTGTGCCTCTCTCAGAACCTCCTGACACCGTGGGGTTCACGTTGATTGGGTGCCCGCATGTGCAGAAACCACCCTGGGTGCCATCACAAGACTCATTTAATCTCGCGACAACATGGTCTGGGCAGTGTTAGTAGCCCATTGTATCGATGACAAAACCAGGATTTGGGGAGTTGAGGTCACCGAGAAAAGGTCACATCCCCAGTAAGTGGCAGCAGCACTGGGTGACAAGAATGTCACCCGCAGTCGTACCAAGGTGGGTGACCGTTGGGTTCAAGTTGCTTCCACAGGCCAAGCCGCACCCCATTGAGGGCACTGCTTCTGGAACAAAGAGCAGAGCTTGGGGCGTCTGGGCCTTGCCCTCCGCCTCTGATTCCCACTAGACCGCAAGGGGCTCTTTGCCTGCAGGGCAGCAGGAGCACCCAGACCCAGGGACCCTGTCCCCACCCCCACCATGGCCCCTGGCTGGTGGGTCAGGCCAGACAGGAGGCCGGAGGAAGGCATGTGGGCTGGTGGTGCTGGCAGCCAAACAAAGGGGTCTGCGGTCAGTCAGACACTTCCTCACTACACAAAGCCCTGCTTCCCCCTCAGACACGGCCCCCCCACCAAGGACCCCAAAGTATGCCTGGAATGTCGCAGGGCCAGACAGTCTCCGGGCTCATGCAGACAGAGGAGAGGCTGCCTTTGTGCCTGGACTACTGACCCCAGGCTAGAGAGGTCACTCCCTGACCTATGACCCTGCCCTCTCACCCAAGTCCCTGGGGGTAGCTGGGCATCCCTTCTAGGGACGCCTATGTCCTTTCCATGCCAGTGGGACCTGACCCCAAGTCTGCAGCAGCTTCAGGAGAGAAGAGAGGAGCTCCAGCTGACATGTGCTCACACACACAGCCCTCCAAGAGGTGACCTCTACCCCAAGATGTGGAACAGGCCCAGCCCAGAGGCTACAAGAGATTCCCTGGAGGTAATGTGGACAGTCAGTCCCCTAGGCTGGGGGAGATCCAGTCCCCTCCTCTCCTGCTCCTCCAGGGCTGGACTCCCCTCCACCTGCCGGGTGCCACAGCTGTCCTAAGAGCTGGGATCCTAAAGCTAAGGAGACGTGCAGCCCTGCCTCCCAGGGCATTCTAGCAGGAGCCAGACAGCAGCACACGAACTGAAGTCAATCATAGCACGTGGGAAGAGGTGCGGAGAGAGAGAAAGGCGCTGGGTGTGCGTGGTGGGGGATTGCCATCCTACGACTGTGGCTGGGAAAGGAGGCATTTAGTGGAGGCTTGAAGGAGGTAAGGACGGGAGCCTTGTGGTCACCTGGAGAAGAACATTCTGGGACAAAGGAACAGCAAGTACACAAACCCTGCTTGCTCAGGGAACAGCGGGAGGAGCAGAGTAGCAAGGGAAGGGGTCCTAAGAGCTGAGGTCAGGCAGGGATGGAGGAAGGGGCAGAAGGTAGGGCCATGTGGGCTCTTGCAGGGCTCAGGGTGCCCCCTGGGTGACACAAGAGCCCTGCGGGGTTTTGAGCAGAGCAGCAACACGACCAGAATTGTGGGTTTTCACTGGGCCCTTTGCTGCCATGTGGCGACCAGACGGGTTGAGTCAGGAGCTCCCAGGCCCCGCCATGGCCCGGCCACCCTGCACACGCCTCTGCCCATCCATGGCCTGGGGCCCCATCCCCTTCCACACTCCCCAGGACAGGCCAGAGAGCAGTAAGACATGGTGCTTCTCTCAAAGAGCTCCCATCTGAGGAGGGGACAGGCAGGCCAAGGTGGCCTCTGCCCTCTCGAGCTCAGGGTTGGGACCTCCCGAGGGACGCTCCAGCTCCTTCTTTACCTCTGGCCCAGAGCCTGCCCCTGTGGCCAAGAGGCCGTTGTGGTCACTCTAGACCTTAGCCCACAGCCTGGCCTGTGACTTGAGCCCCAAGTGGGCTGGGGACCCTCAGGGGTCAGTGGAGTCCGGGGCGGCATCAGGTGCCAGAGGCGCTGGTGGGCGGACATGGCAGGATCAGAAGGACTGGAAGTAGCTGCAGAGCTCAGCCCAGCCCAGCCCAGCCCACCCAGCCTGGGCCTTGCCCAAGGGCAGCTGAATGAATGGACCCGAGAGGGGGAGAAAAGGAGGGCCGTGTGCCAACCACCCCCGAAGCCAGAGAACACGTTCAGCTTGCCTGTGACTCACTCTTCCTTAGAAGAAAACTTTGTTTTTTCCTTCAAAATCGCAGACTTCCACCTTCAGACAATAACGTATCTTCAGGAAGTTACGTGTTTTGTTTTTCTGTGCAAGTCGCTGGGCTTGTGTTTGCTTTAGAAACATTCCTGTAATTGGGTCGGTGACAGGCTGCCTCTCAGAACAGGCTGACCCCTGAGTAGGGTGGCCGGATTTGGCAAATAAAAATACAGGACACCAGCTAAATTTGAATTTCAGGTGAACAACAAATACTTATTTTAGTCTATTTCCCATGCGGCATTTGGGACATACTTAAACTAAAACAATATTCATTGCTCTGAAATTCAAATTCAACCTGCATTTCACTCGGCAAGCCTGCCCCTAAGTCCACCGACAACCCCACTGGCCCTGCTTCTCCTGGCCACCAGCCCCAGGGGCTCCTGATGTCACCTTCCAACTCCACCAACCCCAGTGAATCTGCCCCCATGGCCTGTGCTCTTGGAGTCGGGCACAGGGGACCTCAGGTCTTCTCGGAAGCTGCAGCCCTGCACAGCCCTAGACCTCGCCCAGCTCCCTGTTCACACCCCGCATTGCAGCGCTGTCAGGGGGAGGCGGACGGGTTGTGCTGTCCCCAGCTCCGCGGTCTCCCTCCCTGGGACCCGCACCTTGCACTTGGTCCTCAATGGGAGTCCCTCTACCCTGTCCCCCAGCCCTGCCCAGGGCTTTCTGGCCTCAGCCCGAGGGAGGCAGCCACAGGTTGACCCTTTTACACAAGGGATTGCCCCACACCCCTGCTCCCTGGCCACGAACTCTGCAGGGCTCTTGACACCCCAGAGCAGCCCCTGTCACCCCAGCACGTTCTTCTCATGGTAATGTTTAAGAAGGGAGTCTTCTCCCTCTTTTTTAGGCAGAGGCACCAGAATATGGAGTTCTGTTTCCATTTAAAAACGTTTTATCATGACCCCTGGGTCAACTTTATAGAATGCTAGAGCAGGGAAAACACCTCTCTTCTATTCTGCCACCTTCAAAAGATCGACCCCAGGTTGCTGAACTGGAGCTCTTGGGCTCACTCATCTGACACCTGACACCTGACCTCACTCTCTGGCTCCTGCTCTCACATGGTTGAACTTGTCCTGGGCTGTCAAGACACGCAGGAGTCCCCACTCCGGCTCCAGGAGCTCGGGATGGTGGGAGAGAGATGGGCAAATGTCTCATCACCTTACAGTGTTTCCAGGATCGCCACGGAGGATGTTCGGCCGCTACTCAGGCTGAGAGGGGGGTAGGGGGGCTGGTTCCCAGGGGTTAGGAAGATTCTGCTGGGGTGGAGGAGAGGAGGGTGTTTCAGAACCAAGATCAAGACAGGCAAGTCCTGGAGGCTGGGGAGTGAGCAGCTCTCTGAGCTAGAGGAGTTGGGGGGTGTTAAATCTGGGAAGACAGTCCCCGAATGCTAGCTGGGGGCTCAGCTTTTACCCTAAAGGCACTGGGGAGCCACAGCAGGCTAGGAAGGATGGCAGCACTCATGGAGGGAGGTGACGGAGACCTAAGATGAGGCAGTGAGGACATGGGGGGAGGGTCCAGCTTCTTTGAGCAGGAGTCTAGCCTCCTTCTCCTGCTCTGGGACATAGCCCAGGCCTTGAGGCTTACCGTTTGCTAAGATTTTGCCCTTGGAGAAAAAGGCAAAAACTATGGCCTGACTTTGGAGATGGTTGTTCCTCGATCCTCCACACCTGAGGCCAGGTGTGCCAGCACCCCTTCGTTAGGCTGCACCCCCTTTGGTCCGGCCTTCCCCCTCCCCCACTGCCACTGCATTTCTCCACCCAGGTCCAGGCTGGATCTGCTCTGGCAGGCCCTCCCCTGTGGCGTGGCCTGAGCCCGATCCCCACGCACCTCCAGACTCCCTGAGCCCACGGCCTGCCCGGTGGCCGGGCCCCAGTCCCCGTCTCTTCCTGCCGAACACTCCCCACATTGTTCGCCTTTGTGTCCTTTTTCCTGTGCCTCAGCTATTCCAACTTTGTTGCCTGGTTCCCTCCAAAGGTCATTTGCCAAACTAAGACTGGCACCACAGATTGGAAAAACAGAGTCCCTGGGACCCCTGGGAGCTGCTCCTCCAGAGAAGAGATAGCAGAAAGGACTGACCTTCCCAGCTGCTTCCTCCCCTTGGACCTCCCGGGCCTGGTGGACCCCCTCCCTGGCCACGAGACTTCTGTTCTCCTGCCCTGGGCCGTGTTCACCGGAGCTTTCTGAGGGAGTCTGTCCCTGGAGCCAGCTAAGTGCCCTGGGGCAGCGAATGCTGGATGTCCCTGGGTCCCCATCCCCATGCTAACATCAGGTGCCAATTCATGAGTTTGAAATGGAGCCTGTCCCCTCCCCAGTGCCACTCCCAGGAGGTCACCAAAGTGACATGGCCCCACTTGCTCTTGTCCTGTAGGCCAGGGCTACCTAGGGGGACAGGGCTAGAGGTTCCCTACCGCATCACAGATGCCACCTACCTGCTCTGTCTTACCTTATCTTGCTTCTAAGGGTTTCAGGCTCAGAGAGTTTGAGTCATTTCCTAAAGTCACAGAGCTGGTAAGGGCCAGGTATCATGCCCTGTGCTCTTCCTCCCTCTGTCAAGAGCTGGCTCAGTCCTGAGCCCTTCCTTGACGGGGCAGGGCAGGCCCTGGGAGAGCCAGCGAGGCGGGTCCCGGCTCCGCTCTACTGCCATGTCCTTGCGTGGCTCCCGTCAGGCTCTTCCCAGGCTTGGCTGCCTCCTTCCAGCCCAGGACACCACGATTCCCAGGTTGGGGCCACTTCTCCTCTGTTCCCATCAGAACCTACGGCCACCACACATGACACAGGCCATGGGGCAATGAAGACTCCTGCCTCAGGTCTCGATGTCATCCCAAGACTCTGGTGTCATCTCTCCACACCCTACTCTTGCCTCTGCTGTGATCAGAACTTGAAGTTGGACACAGAGAGAGACAGCGTGATGTCATGAAAAACCAAGGACCTTGTCCTCTAACCAACCTGAGTTCTTATTTTGGCTTCATCACTTCGTAGCTGTGAGGTCTCAGTCAGGTTTTAGAAGCTCTTTGAGCCTCAGTACCCTCATCTGTAGAATGATCAGAATTATTAACATTATGAGGATTAAATGATGTAATGAAGAAAAAGCACCTTGGACATGGAAGGTCCTCAATGAACAGCAGTGATTATTATAACCACCACGGGCTCCTTCGTCTTGTTTCCAGCAGGTGCTAGAGCCCTGGGATCAGCTCCCAGCCGATCCTACCCGCCAGGGGTCACAGGTCATGCCTATGAACCTGGACAGGCACAGGGAGCCACTGGTCTCGGGCTGCTGCCCTGCTCCTTGCACTTCTAACTGCTCTCTGCCATGCCCCAAGGGAGCAGAGGTGCCTGGGCAGGTGCCTGTCTGCCAGCACAGCCACAGCTCTGCAATTCCCAGGGCCAGAGCCCATTGGTGGCCATCAAAACTCAGAGGATGTGGGAGGCAGAATACTGGCTCTCAAAGATAGCAGATCCCAATCCCTGGAGTCTGCAAATGTTACTGTATTGGGTGGAATACAGTATCCCCCAAAAGATATGTCCGGGTTCTAACCCCTGCTACCTGGGAATGTAATCTTATCTGGAAATACGGTCTTTGCCCACACAATTAAGTTAATGATCTTGGAAAGACACTATCCTGGGTTTAGGGTGGGCCCTACATCCAAGGACTGGTGTCGTTATAAGAGAAAGCAGATTTGACACACACAGAGAAAGGCCACGTGAAGACAGAAGCAGAGACTGGAGTGAGGCTGCCACTAACCAAGGGACTGGAATAGGCAAAGGATTCCCCCTGAGAGCCTCTGGAGGAAGCCCAGCCCTGCTGACACCTTGATTTTGGACTTTGGGCCTCCAGAACTGTGAGAGAATAAATTGCTGCTGTTTAACACTCTTTCTTTTTCTTTTTCATTTTTTTTTAAGACAGAGTCTTGCTGTGTTGCCCAGGCTAGAGTGAGTGCCGTGGCATCAGCCTAGCTCACAGCAACCTCAAACTCCTGGGCTCAAGCAATCCTGCTGCCTCAGCCTCCCGAGTAGCTGGGACTACAGGCATGCGCCACCATGCCCGGCTAATTTTTTCTATATATATTAGTTGGCCAATTAATTTCTTTCTATTTATAGTAGAGACGGGGTCTCACTCTTGCTCTGGCTGGTTTCAAACTCCTGACCTTGAGCAATCCCCCCGCCTCGGCCTCCCAGAGCGCTAGGATTACAGGCGTGAGCCACCGAGCCCGGCCTTACCACCCTCTCTCTTTATTAACTCTGGGGCTCCCCATCCCCACTCCAATGCACGGTGCCTTCGGTCCCTTTGTAACTTGTTTTTGCAGGGAGACCCCCAAGGCCCTGACTCAATGACTTAATCCTGGGACTGACATAATTCAGCAGGTTTCGAGTCACCGTTTTGTGGACTGCAAACCTAAGATGCAGAGGTTCCCGAAAAAGGACTAGCTGGGGCTGGACCAGCAGTTGCCAGGGAGCCGCTACCTCCTGCGCCTTTGCTTCCGGAGGCGGCGACAAGTCACAGCTCTCTGCTGGAAACTCGTTAGGGAGCTAACTAACGGGCTTCCCCTTCCCGGTCAGCTGCTGGCTTAAGTTGTTTTCCTTCTTCTGGTCCGCAAGGAACAAAAACAAGTAATTTTCTTGTAAAAATAACAATTAGCAAAGGCCGATTCCAGACAGCCTCCGGTCAGAACCATCAATTGGTGTTCGGTGTTCAGACTTCTCGGGAACTTCAGGCTTCTCATGGGACACGACGCCGCCGTCCCCACCAGAGCTCGGGTAGCCCAGGGCTCTGCCACACTGCACGTTGGCCTGGCTTGTGGCTGCAGCAGAGTTCTCAGGGACATGAAAAGTGAGCAGGAAGACCAACGTCAGAAACAAAAAAAGCATGTTGGACACTCGATGTGGTTTTGAACGCCACAGAGAATGCAAAACCAGGTCCTTCCTGTGTGGGTTGCCCTCGGAAACCCAGGGAAGTGTCACGTTCACAGCAGGGAAAACAATTGCCCTGATGAATCGTGCTCCTGTGGGTGCTGAGGCTCTCCTGACTTCTGAGCGAGTCGTAGGGAGGCCATCTGCCAGATGGAAGCGCTGGGACGTGCAGCCTCTCGGTGCAAACTGCAAGGCTCGTGAGACTCAAACAAGCCTGTTAGAATTCCGTTCACTAAGCAGCCATAATCAAAGAACAAGCTCTTAGTTATCTAGCAATGCGCTTTGGAAATAGATGAGCACACAAAATCACAATTTATGAGTTCAGCAATTTTTCTTTTTCTGCTAAAATTATTAGCTCTTGAAAATCTTCCAGTGTTTGAGATTTAGTCAATTGCTCATTTTCTACAAGTGTCTTAGCGGTGGCTACCTCCCTTCTTCCCACCACTGCAAAGGGGCCTAGGGTAGGCATGCAGAGTTGAGCTGGCCTTGGAGACGAAGCAGGACTTGGAGAGAAGTCAGGACCCTGTGTTCAAGTCCCGGCTCAGGCATGTACTAACCCTGGGACTCTGGGGAAATCATGGGTCCTCTTTGAACCTCAGTCCCCTTATCTTTATAACTGGGATGATAATGTTGGCCTTGCTTGGGTTTTATGGATTAAATGAGAACAAGGAGGGGGGGGTGGTTGTTATTATTGGCATAGAAAGAGCCATTTCCTTGCTCATTAAAATGTGGAAAATGTTGAGGTCTGGATGCCTAAGGACAAAGCTTGGCCCTTTCTGCACTCCCCACTCACCCCTACATTGTTGTTGAGAGTTTGTTTTGGTTTCTCTGAAACTTTTAGTACAATGGGTTCTCGGGGCTGGTTCTGCAGCTATTCACACCCCCAAAGGAGGCATTTGCTGAGCTCAGGGCCATGTTCCAAGGGTGAGGGGCTTGGCGGGATATTTACTTGAATTAGTGCAGCAGCCCAGAGAGGCAGGACTGGAGTAGAAAGCCCACATCAGTGTCAACCCCTGAGCCTGGAAGCCCTAGTCCAAAGCCTCCTGGGCTTACTTCAACCCATCAATTGACTCTTAATGTCAGAACACGCCAAGAAAGGCCGACCCCCTCCTCCTCCATCTCTGACACTCCAAGATGCTGTTTGGCCTCAACGTGTGGTCCAGTTCCTGGCCTCCCAGCCACACTCGGCCCCACACGTAGGCTCCCCTAGGGCAGTGAGCCCTTTTCCAACTTCCCTGGAGGCCCCACCGCAGGGCCAGGTGAGGGCTGGGTGCTGGGGAGGGGCCAAAGTGTGCTTCCTCCCCTTCTGCTGTCCAGCTTCGAGTCTTGACCGGGCATGACTCACATACAGCCTGGCCCCAGGCAGTGACCCCTCTGTGTCCTCCATGCCAGACCATCCCAGCCAGGGAGGACACAAGCAGCTGAGAAGTTAATTTAAGGTGTGCAAGACTATTAGACCTGATACCCACCCACAAGACAGAGCTGCTTTTTAGGGTAACTGGTTATGAAAAGGGACGGTCAAAATGTCCCCTCCAGGCTGTGGGGGAAGGAGGCCAGGCAGGAGGACCTGAAATCGGCCATTCCCGCCTCCCTCCAGGTCAGGCTTCTCCCCTCTCGCTCTTTGCTCATGACGTTCCCTTCACCTGGACTCTGCTGCTCCCGCTCTTTCCCTGTGCTCAGAGAATCAACCAGAACATTGCCTCCTCCGAGAAGCCTGCCAGGTGCAGTCCCACTTGCCACTGCAGTTGTGGCACAGGCCTCCCGTTTTCCGTGTGTGGCAGTCTCACTCCTCGCTGGCCCCACACCTCCCTGAGGGTGGGCGGGGCTGGTGTCCCAGCTCTGCCTCATTCTAGCTCTGAGACCTTCTCTCCAAAGTGGGGACAGTATCCCCTCCCTCCTGCTGCCGTCCAGTGCCTGGCACGTGGCAGGTGCCAGCATGTATTGCTGCCCCCGGAAATTCTACAGGAGAGGGAGGCCTTGGATGGTGCTCTCGGGGTGAGCAGGGACACATGCCACAATCTGGGGACTTTTTACTCCACAGTAGAAACGGAAGCAAGCCTGTCCGAGAGTCTACACTGTTTGCGGGGTGGGGGTGGGGGGGGTCTCGCCTGCCTTTTGGGAAACAGAACTTACCCCCGGAGGGCCAATGCAGGCTGAAGTTTCTGTTTCTGTGATGTGTAGGGCAGATGCTTTTTAAGAATGAAAGGACTCCCAGTCATATCCTTTTCAGTGGAAAACAAATGAAAGGGAACAGAATTACCACTAAGGAACCTTTTCCCACTGGGAGGTCCAGGATTGGTGGTTCCCAGGACTTCCCTGGGAAATTGCTTGGGGTCTGCAGTCTCTGAACAACCACTTTGCCTGAGGCCCTGGCTCCAGATCTGACCACTCCAGAGGGAAGGCCAGGCCTGGGATCACACCTCATGCCAGTGTCCCCAAAGGTCCCCAGCCTGTGGCAATACCAGTCCCCAAGAACCTTATACCCAGAGTCCCCACCCCACCTGGTCATGACCAGTCTGGCTCTGGGGGCCTGCTTAGGTTAGTGACTGCATACAGTCGGTGCTCATAATTATGTGAATTGGCCTGAGGTGCTAAAGATCCTAATTTTGTGGAATAATGAAGCTCACAGGGGTATAGAAGACGGTGGGATGGGGGGGGTATCGGCCAGAGAGGGTGATGGGGGTGGCTCAGGGGGTGGCTCGGAGCTGAGATGGGCCTTGGAGACGGCAGAGGTTTGGGGGACCCAGAAAGAAGGGGAGACGGAGGACTGGCAGGTGGGGAAAAGTCAGGGGTAGGCTGAGGCATGGGAAAAAGCTGGGACTGGGTGGGCCAGGGAGAGGCCAGCAGGCTCGGAGCAGGGCTATGTGACAGGGAGGCCACACAGGGCTGTGGTGCAGGGGCCCTCAGAGGCGGCAGTGGCAGGGGTGGACCTGCTGCTGTGTCTGCAAGGCCAAGGGTGTCCTGAGAAAGGCTAGGCTTGGGGACTGTTCTCCTGGCTGTTCTTGGGGCTAGCTGGAGGGAGGGGCTGCAGGGAGACCAGGAGGGCCCTGAGCAGAGAGGGCTGGAAGGTGAATTTGGGCCCTGGCAGCCACAGGTGAGGTGAGGAGCACCGAGGGCATGTGGACTTGCTGCTGGACCTGTAGTGGGCTGTGGATGGGCCGAGATTGGGCCGAGAGGCCACCAGGGCCCGGCCAGCCGCAGGGAGCATGTCTGTGCAGGAGTGGGGAGGAACCTGGTGTCAGGCATGTTTCTGTGTGCAGAGTTAAGACCTGGGCTCGTGCGTGCTCAGCCTTGAGAGGGCGTGATGCAGTGTCACCACCGACTGGGGTAAGGGCCCTGCCATTATCCAGCTAGCACCCTGGAGCACCTCCGGTGGGCCAAGTCCTGCTCCAAGTGTGGAGAAAGAAGAAAACGTAGCATGTGTGTAGTGCTTGCCTTGCACTGAGCTTCCCAAAGGACCAGCCACTTGAGTTGGGTGTGCAGGGTGAGTAGGGGTTTGACTTTGGGCCTGGATCGAGATGTGCAGTGGCTCAAGGCAGGCTGGGGACATGAGGATCTAGGCAGATTAAGAACTGGGGACACAACAAAGTGATGCTCTTGTACCATTGATTCAATACTTCTGATCGGGGGAGGGCCTGGGCGCTGGGTGGGAAGAGGGTAGGAAGGGAGGGAGCCCTGATGGACCAGGCAGTTTAGCTCCAGCCCAACTCAGCTCCTCAAAGACCAAAGCCCCACAGGCCCAGCCCCCTTAGAAAGCTCCCCAGCCGTGGGCTGGGGCCGAACATGATTCTTGGGGGCCTCACCTTCACCCTAAAGATCTTGTCCAAGACTTCCCTTGAACCAGGTGCAGTATTCTCCCAAAAAGAAGTCCTAGTCCATGCAATCTTCCCATTTCCTTGCATTTCCTGCAACATGTTAGTGGCTTGGAGGTGCCTTTGATATAGCTTTGATATAGCTTCCCCACGGGCCGGGAAGAGAGAGCCTCCAGGTGGGCCAGGTGATGGGAGAAGGGTGCCTCACAGCGCGGCCCCTCTGGGGAGGGTGACAGCACCTCACTGGGGCTGGAGCCTGGAAGGGAAGAGATGGAGGCAAATTGGCCAGACCCACCAAGGCCTCAGCACCTGAGCTGGAATGACCATGCTTTTAAACCGCAGCTGGATCACATCCTTGGAGCGGCAGCAGACTGCTGTATGAAGGTGTATTGTGCAAACAGTGCGCCCAGCACTGGGGCTGGGTGGGCACTGGGCTTCCGGGACGTGTTGCACAGATCAGCAGTCCATGTGCTGGCATGTCAGTACCACCTGCAAAGACTTTCCAGGCCTGCCCCAACATGGTCCCGCCTTTAAACCTGTGACTCTTCAGCTTCCTTCGCAGCTGGGTAGTGTTGTGGCCAGGGGTGACCACGGACCTGCAAAGGCTACAGCATGTTCCCAGTGTCTCATGATGATCCAGCAGGCTGGGAAAGCCCTCACATGGGACACTCAGAGCCGCGTCATTTCCCCCCAGGTAACTTGCTGATGACATGCTCTACATGCTCACAACATCCCTGCCAAGGGGTGCAGAAAGAAAGCTCACGCCGCAGTGCTCCTGAATCGGGGCTCAGGGGAGTGGTGCAGGGCAGAGGTGGGAATGGCTTCTCTTGACCCACACCTGGTGTCCTACCTGAGGCTCCCCAGTGGCTCCAGGGCCGTCCTCCCAGGCAGGATGGCTTGCAGTCTGCACAGGAGGAGTTCTGGTCTCTGTGGTTTCCACACCCACCACCTGGGCCCTGAGGGTCTGGACCTTACAGCCCTAGTGTTTTTCCCCGGGCTGTCCTCACAGCAGTCACTCACCATGGCAACCAACCAGATGTAGGGCGGCAGTGGTGTGGGACGGCAATGACACCATCCTTGGCCCTGGGACAACCGGGGCAGTTCTTCCCTGGAGGCTCTGGCAGGCGGCCCCACACATCACCTGCGTCCTGGGGAAGGTGGGTGTTCCTGAGGACCACGAGCCTCTGGGAGGGGAACAATAGATGCCGACCAAGAGCCTCTTCGAAGCTCCCAGGGAACGAAGGGAACAGAGGGGACCACCTTTACTGAGGGCTGGCCACCAGCGAGGCACCTGGCGTGCGTGATCTACACACTCAGGACAGCCCTAGGAGCAGTCCCGCCGCCCCCCCTTCAACAGGGGAGGAAACTGAGGCTCAGAAAGCTAATGTGACTTGCTCAAGGCTGGAATTACGGGGTGTATGGCTGTGACTCCGGAGCCGCACTCTCAAACATCAACCACAAATAGCAGCAATGTCCAAGTTCCAAGAATTAAAGTAGCCTCAGTACTGCAAGCCTTTCTGCTTCTGAAATTTCTGGGTGGCCAGCCAAGTGGAAAGTCCAGCCCGCGCTCCCTCCCAAGTCCCACAGGCCTCGGCTTCCTGCCAGTCCCAGGTCAGCCCTCCCTGGGACACTCCTAATGCACTCATCTGGGGGCTTCTCTGGAGTCCAGGAAACTGCCCAGGACACAGCCAAGGCTGGGCTGCCACCAGACACGCGCTGTGTCCACAGAAAACAAAGCGGGGGTTTCCCTGGGCTCCAGGCGCACAAGGGTCTTTTCCTCCTGGCTGGCTCCCTGTGAGCCGGCGGGGGCTGAGGCTGGGGGCAGCGGCCAGCACCCACCCAACGCCTCCAGGAACTTTCTCAAGGCCGGAGGATCCAGCGTCTGAGCTGTCTGTGGGCGGCGAGCTTCCCTGGCTGCCAGGGACAGGGCTTCCCCAGATCCAGCCCGATGAGATCATCTGCCATTTCAGGCTGGGCTGAAAGATCTCCGGCACAACAAAGCCGGGCCCAGGAGATATCCTGCATGACTCATCGGTGGGCCACGCACGGGGGCTTCCGGCCCTCAGGACAAACCAGACACAGAGGCCATTGTTTGTCCGGATGCCCCCACTGGCTCGGCAGGCTCAATGGGATCATTTGTGTTTTCTCCTTAGTTCTCTGTAACCGCACTCCTTCTCGGAGGTGGGGGTCGCCCCACCCGACTGCCTGGGTCCCTACAGTCGTCCACACACAAGTCCCCCGGGCATAGCCTTGATGCAGAAGACCTGGGTTCTGGGCCATGGTTTAAATCTCCAAGACTCATCGATTCTTATTTTGAATAGAGAACATCGGCCAGGAACCGTGGCTCACGCCTGTAATCCCAGCACTATAGGAGGCCGAGGTGGGAGGATTGCTTGAGGACAGGAACTCAAGACCAGCCTGGGCAACATAGTGAGACCCTGTCCCTCCAATAAATAATAATAATAATAAAATTAGCCAGGTATGGTGGTGCATGCCTGTAGTCCCAACTACTTGGTAAGCTGAGGCAGAAGGATTGCTTGAGCCCAGGAGTTAGAAATTGTAATGACACCACTGCACTCCAGCCTGGGTGACAGAGGGAGACCTCATCTCAAAAAAACACAAACAAACAAACAAAAAAAACCCTCCCAAAATCAAATAGAGAAAATCATTCAAAAAAGACAAGGATACTGTGAGTTCAACCTTGGGTAAGTCACACAAAGTCCCTAGTACAGGCCCTCGCACCTACAGGGGCTCTGCACGTGATCTATCCTTCCCATCCCTTCTCTCTCCCTCCTGGCTTTAAAAAATAAGTCAAAAGGTCTTAGTTCAACAGAAGAGATGGCTACGGATCTGTTTCTATCATTTCAATAGTCTGGGGCAGGAACACCCTGAGCTTACACCCAGTCCACCTGGAATTCAGCCCCTACATGGGGACACAGCCCCAGGGGGCGGGAGCAGGAGGCCCAGAGCCTGGTGGCCCAGCTGGGCAGAGCCCCAGCAATAATGGGGGCCGGCTGGGGGGCTGCCCTGGGTTTCCAACAAGCTGGAGGCTCTTAGAAACTTCCAGGTGAAAAATAAAAGGCAAAAAGTCATTTTCTTTTTAGGGAATCAAACATTATGAAAAGAGGCTTCATAGACAGGGAGATCCGACTAACAAGTTCAAGAAGAGGTTGTCAACCTCAGTAGTCATCAGAGAAATGCAAATTAAAATAGTAAGATGCTATTTTACACCTATGAGACTGGCAAAAACTACCAAGTCAGATAATATCAAGTGCTGACAAGGAAATGGGGTGGAAGGAGCCCTTGGAGCTGCTGGTGGGAGTGAATACCAGGTAGGCAAGCGCTGAGCAACCCGGCAGCTTTTACTGAAAATCAGTATGTCCATTCAGGTGTGTGGACTTGTGAACAGGAGTCCCGGCCCTGCTGAGCTCATGCAGGGCCACTGGGCCAGGCCCTAGGATATCGCTGCTGAGGACGGAGCCCCAGGTCAGTGTCCCACGCAGATGCCAACCCGAGTCAACACCCTGCCCAGCTAGCAGGCTGTCTTGGGCAAAACCTGGAAAACAGGCCCCAGAAAAGGCCCTCACCCTTGGTCCAGCTCCGGCCACCCAGTCCAGAGCCCGCCCACTATCCAGCTGCCGACTCTGGCCCGTGGGGGCTTTAGATCGGGGTTCTGACCCCTGAGAAAGCAGGACATCCAGTCCCTCTCCAAGCTCCAGCCTGACAGTCTGAAGCCGTCGCCTTGCTGCTATATTAGTGTTCTGCTGTTGCATAACAAATTACCACAAGCTTTGCAGCTTAAAACAACACATCTTTATTATCTCGCAGTTTCCGTGGGTGGGGAGGCTGGGCACAGCCTAATCTGATCCTTGGCTCAGGCTCTCACAAGACTATAGTCGAGGTGTCCCCTGGGCTGTGATCTCACCAGAAGGCTCCAGTAGGGAGGAATCTGCTTCCCAGCTGACGAGCTTCCTTGCAGCTTTTCTGCCACCAGCTGTAGGTGTGTGCACCCTTGCCAGGGGGCTTCCTCAAGACAGCCGCCTGCTCCACCAGGCCTACAAGGAGAGGCTCGAAGCTCAGGAAGGGCCCAGTCCCTCCTGCAAGGGTTTTCCCCTGGCTGAGCCAGGCTCACACAGAATCATCTCTGCTTTGATTAACTCAGCATCAACTGACTTGGTGCCTTAATTGAATTGCACCTGCAAAATCCCTTCACCTTTGCCATATTCTATTGGCTAGAAAGAAGTCACAGGTTCCCCCACACTCAAGGGGAGGGTGTATGCAGGGTGTAAGCCCCAGGCCGGGGGACCACAGGGCCCCACACTGCTGAGTGCCTTCTGCAAGGTAAAGGCTCCCGTTCTGCCCAAGGGAGAGTGAAGCTTCAGGCAGCCCAGAACAGCCTTGAGGGACACAGATTCCGGTGCAGGGCTCAGAGCCTCTGGGAGGAGGGCCGGGAGGGATGGAGCTGGATGCTAGCCAACCCGAGGGGTGCAGGGAGAGGGAGAAAGGGCCGGCCTCCCAGGCCACATAGATAAATGAGGATGGCATGGAGATGGCGGGTCCTGGGAGTGCCCTGTGGACGCCTGGGGTGGTCACCGAGTTCCTCCACTTCCAGCTGAGAGGGCCCCAGAGACGGGCACCTCTCCCCCTCATATGTCAGCACCTTACCTTGTGGTCCTTCCTCTGCACCTTCATCCTGGGCATCATCCTTGACATCTATACCCTCCACTTGGGTTTCGCAGACACCTAGGAGGTCAGCTAAGAGGCAGCGGGGATGGTGCTGTACGTCCCTCCAGACAGTGGGAGGATTGTCGAGGGGCAGACGTGACCTCAGCTCACTGGGCTCAGCTCATGCTGCTCTGGGAGGAACACTGTCAAACGGGAACAGGCACCCACTGTTCTGGGTCTCCTCCTGCCCGGGGGGCTCAGACCCCGGGGATGCACCCTCCTGGCAGGGTCAGAGTGTCTAGCTCCTGTGAGCCTTTCTGGTCCACCCCAGCCCTCTGCACTTACCAGGCTTGGGTCCTGGGCCCACCTGCTACTCAGCCGAGCCTGAAAGCCCAGGCCCAGCCCCTCCACTCACAACCTAGACCCTCAGCTGCCCCCAGCCTCTGCTCAGGTCCCAAACAAGCAGGATTCTAGAGCAGGCCCATGCCACCAACAGTGGGCCCTGATTTTGTGGACAGAAGCCAGCCTTGGCCAGTGCAGGTGGAACAGGATGGTAATGGCAGGATATGGGTGGCTCACTGGGTTATCAGGAAGCCTGGAAACCAGGCAGGGAAAGGCAGGAAGCAGGGAGGGGACAGCACTCAGGGACCAGCCATCTCTGGATGGACACTGGGGGATTCCCAAGTCCCTTCAGCCTCTACCAGTCTCGGTGCCTCCCCCTGTGCCTTGCATCTCTCCTTCCAGAGTCCAAGTGCAGGGAGAAGGGTGCACTGGTCAGGCCCAAGCCATGGCATGGCTGTGGCCGAGGGCCAAGGAGGCACCAGTCCACACCATCTCCTGCAAGAAGGACAGCGGACTCTGCTTCCTCTGAGTCCTCCAGTGCAGGAAGGCTGTTCGGGTGCTGGGCCCCAGAGTGTGGCCCCCACGCCCTCAGGTGGGCCCCTGTCATGACTCTGGGGGCTCAGCAATGCCAGTGCTCGGCTGACCACGCTGTCGGGGTACTGGCTCCCTGACTAGTCTGAGGGCACCTGGAAGGCAGGTCACTCCTGGGACCTGGCCAGCGTATGCCTGCCCACTGCATATGCCATACAAGGTAATGGTGAGTGACTGTGTCTTGTCTAGCTCCAGAACTGGACCCCCCACCAAGCTGAGCAAGATCTTCTCTTCAGGACAAAGTCTGGTATTTCCTATCTCTGTGATCATTGCTCGGTTTCCGGGCAGCCCATATTTGGTGCTGGGCTCTCAGACTCAGGCTTAATTAGTGCTTTGACCCTCCTGCAGCATGTGGGATTTCTCCTGTGATTGTAAGAGATTCCCTATTAAGTTGCCTGGTGGCACTGAACAAGGACACAGCTGTGTCCCTAGAGAGTCCTGGCCTAGGCTGGGCTAGGCAGGGCGTAGGTGACAGGAGCTGTGGCCCGCAGGGGAGAGCAGCCAGCAGCCCAGAGTCTACTCTGGGAGGCCAGGGGGCCGAGACTCCTCTGCCCGGCCATGCTGGCAGGAGAGAGACCCTCTCTCAGTCCCGGGTCCAGAGACATCTCTTCTCTGTCGGGCCAGGGAAGGACCGGGTGCATGGTCTCTGCCACCATTCTGCCTGGCCTCCCGCCCTTGCTGACTCAGCCTGCCTGCTCTGGCTCTCCGGGCACCAAACCTGAACGTGGAATGGGGTCAATTCACACTCTTCCCCCCCACCCCTCAGACATCATAAGGCTCTGGGGGTCTGCAGGGGAGGAGCAGAGCCAAGAGGGACAATGGCATGAGATGGTCCCCTTGGAGCCTGTCCAGACCTTGGCTGTCCTGGGGAGAAGCGGGGCCCTCTCTGGCCCGCTAGCTGCTCACCTTAGGACGAGGAATTTGCCCCCAAGAGAGGGGATCTGATCGCACATTCCTGAGGCCTGAGTCACTCCTGGTTCCTGCTCAGGCTCAGGAATGTGTTTATGCTAACTGGGCTGGAAGGACAGGCACACCACCGCGTGTCTGTTCCCTCCGCTCTGTGTGCCTGAGGGATGAGGGCTCTTCTCCAGGGTGAGGATGAGGCTGTGACCTCTGGAGCCACCGAGATGCTGTTGTAGGGGCCACAGAGGGGCAGGTGAGGGGAGGGCCGGAGTCGGGCTGGAAACACTGCCTTCGGCTTGTGCAGAGCTGGTTTTAACTTGCTCCTAGGGGACAGAAAATGGAGAGGGGCCAGTCTAAGCAGGGCCTTCCCTGCAGTGGCCCTGGGAGAGGGATGTGCTCCCTCATCACCTTCTTCCTCCAGCTATGACCCCTCCCTGTCCCCCAGTGGAGGACACAGCATGCCGAGGCCCTGGCTGCTCCTGGCTCCTGTCCCCTATCCCAGCCAGGGCTCTTTGTGGACAATCCGCTGGGTCTTATCTCAGCTCAGGATGGGCCTCTGCAGCTGTGGAGACAGCCCTCCAGCACGGCTCACATCACTGAGGGTAGACTCAGCTGGGGACCGTTTCCACGGTGTGGCCACCTGCCCCACTTGCCCGCGACAGTCCTGGGCCACTGGTACAATTATTTATAGTGCCTCCTTCCACTCTCAAGAGCATCCCAGCCTGGAGGATAACATATATTTGCCTTAACATTACAGACACTGTTTTGTTTAATCCCCACAACGCACTCTAAGAAGGGCACTGCTCATAGCCCCATTTTACGATGGAGAAACCAAGGCTGAGAGAAGATAAGTAACTCGCCCGAGGTCTAGCAAGTGGCGGATCCGGAAACTGTTAGGAACTCTGCTATTGACTTCAAAGCCCCTTTGCTTAGCCACAACGCCAAACTTCCTGCCCTAACATCCTCTGACGCTTTGAAGGCCTGAGAAGCTGGTATTGCCAAATCCTAGAAAAATAACCTGTGTGATCTCAGCTCTCTTCCCAGCCCACCCTTGGCCATCCTTGCCCGGCTGCTCTCCTGAGCGACAGGGTGTACAAATATGGTTTGCTTGTCAGCAGCGGCACTGTCGTGAGATGAATAAGCACCGTCGTGCCCACTGTGTGCCTGGCATCGCACGAGGCACTGTCATGTGACCCTCTCGCAAACTCTGCAAGGTGGGTGTTACGGTCCTCCTTCCACAGACAGGAATCTCAAGTTCATCCAGCAGGGAGGAGGCAGGGCTGGGGCGAGAACGTCAGATCCCAGCTTTGAGCCCAGCAAACGTGATGCTGCTGTTCCAGCTCCAAGGGGTGGGGTTCATGTGGCCCCGGGCAGAGATGTCAGTGGCTGAATCCACATATGGATCCACAGACCTTCAAGGCACATCCTCCTACCAAGAGGCCAGGACCATATTGTCCTTTGAGCCAGTCCCAGGCACATACACAGATGGTCTTCACGATGCAGACATATCACGTGTAGGAGGCTTTTGGAAGGTGTTTTTATTTGTTTGGCAGGAAAGAGCAATCCGACACCTTTCAGAACAGAGCACGGCCACCTCCAAGCCAGGGAAGGAGTCATTCATGAAGCTCAAACTTCACCCCTCTAGTCCTGCACCCAGAGACCGTCTCAGTGTGTGAGAGCCTCTTCCCAGCCCAGCTCGCCGGCCTCTGGGGAGGAAGGGATAAAAGCAGGCACATTCCAGATGTTCCCGGGAAAATGGTCTTTGGGAAAAGGATGTTTGTTCAAAATTTACCAAAAATAGAGAACCCAAGAAGAGGAAAAGGCAACCTCTTGACCCATTTAAAAAGCCTTTGCCAGGGAAGGACTTTCTAAGTAACAGCGTTGCAAAAGGAAAAGCCAATAATAGCTCTAACAATATAAGAATATAAAGCTTTAGTACCTTAAAAACCTCCAAAAGTAAAAATAAAAGTAAACAACACCCCAGGAAAACACATACAAAACAAATACCAAAATGACTTAATGTATAGGGAGCTCATCTAATGGTTTTAAAATAAATCCACCAAAACCTTGTTAGAAAAATAGACAAAGAAAACAGATAATCAACCTAAAAAATTTAAAACGGCTTAAGAATTATGAACATTTTTGTGTCTTTGGTAATCATATAAATTATAATTTTGAAATACCATTATTTGCCCATGACACTGGCCCTCTTGAACCTGGGCTGGCGTTGGCAGATAAGCCAGAGTCAACCCTTCAAGAAACATTTTGCCAAAACATATCAAGGATATTTAACCAAAAAATGTAAATTTCTTGAGATTCTCTCTGAGGAAATAATTAGAAATTCAGACAAAAATTATACACAAAGATGATCAATAAAGAGAATATTGAACAGCAAAAAAAAAAATGGAAACTCAGATGTTCCAAAATTCCAAAACAGATGAAAAATTAAATACATCATGATACATCTGTATGATTACACAGCCATTTTAAATGGTATTTTTAAAGAATGTTTATGAAAGGGAAAAGGAAATACAAAATATTAAGTGAAAGACGCAGTCTGCAAAGCGTATGATTCCAATTTTGAAAAGCATCTGTGTATGAATGAGTGACATGGCCGTATAGAAACATGACAGCCATCAACCACGTCGTTCCGTGGCCGGGGGAGGAAGCCACGATGTCTTCCTCTCTGACATCATCTCTAAGGCACAGAAGCTGGTGCCATCCCTGCTTTCTCGAGGATGGTAGGACTGTCAAGAGACCATTTAATGTTCCAAAGGGTGGAGGTGAGGATGGGAATGAAGGAGGATCCTGGAGGAAGGTTGAGGCTCAGGGGGTGTGGAGCAGGGTGTCTGGGTCCCACCAAAGACACTGGCCCTGGTCCCATGGTAAGTCAGTAGCCCAGACAGTGTTAGGTCCAGCGGGCCAAGAATCAGACCACTGTGAGGGGCAGAGTCCAAGTGGCCAAGAGCTGTGAGGAGCCTGGCCACTGAGCCAGTACCTTGGCAGGGGGACATCGTGCACGGGCAGCTCTGTCCTGGGAAAGGAAGCTTCTCCTTGCCTGAGAGTCCAGACCTGCCCCACCAACCATCTGGTCACCCCATGATCTCCCCCACACAGTGCCCAGGACCCTTAGGGTGGGGGTGGGGGGCACTCTTGTGCCAGCACCTGGGAGCACCCCAAGCTAGTCACCAAGGGAAGTAAACACGTCTATGTCTCTCCAAGATGTTAAAAAAAAGACCCAAATGAATATAGTTTACAATAGGTGGTAGGATTAAAAGTAATGTTAATTTTCTATATGTTGTTCTATATTTTCACAATTTTCTTTTTTTTTTAGGACAAGCAGCTATATATTTTCACAATTTTCTATATCAAGTATATATCCTACAGTTGGAACAAATAATAAAGACTACTTTAAAAATAATATACATGCTTTTATCTCTTACCAAGGAAAATGTCTTCTGAGTTATTCCAAGTCAACTTTTCTGCTGGCAGCCCACAAGGCCTGAGGTTCCCAGCTCCCCGAGGCCTGTCCCCAAGGTCCCAGGCTGAGGCAGGCTCTGCATTCTGAGAGCCTGACATCTCCAGAGGGAGGGCTGCCAGCTGGAGAGAGGCCAGGGTGTCCACGCTTGTTTTGTGACCTCCCTTGGGTGGGGACCAGATACCAACCACCGCTCAGAGCTGGTCATTCCACGCCCTGGCACCTGGGCACCAAGCTCTCTCCTTACTGCACCCCTTTTGCCTAACCCTGTCCTGGGGACCACAGAACGGACTGCTACCCTGCCCTACATGAGTGGATTCATAGATTTGCAGCGTCTAAGCCCTCGCTTCTCAGACAACCCATCCCGACTCACTTCAGCCATTCCTGCTATATACGCTGTCATCTCAGTATACCGCAGGGTGTCAGTGTCTCTAAAACTGTGCCGCTGGGGGGCTCTGAAGTGGGCGACACCTCCACTCTGGACACTAAACAGCTATTGAGTGTTTACTGGAGGCTTATCACACACGCCCTCCCATTGAGCTTTGTCCCCCTGCAGGGGGATGGGCACTGCCACAGGCTGCTGAGGGAGGACAGACCAGACCTGGCACCAGTTGACCCTGGAAACCGACTGAGGGGCAAGGTCTCCCAGGGCCAGCAGCTGGAGGCTGAGGCTGGACCTTCCCAGTGCTAGAGTGGGCTGTGTGTCTCCAGGGTTCTTGCAGATCTAAACACATCAAGTTCTGGGACTGTGAGCACCCCCCACCTTGAGATTCAGAGGGTGGAGAATTCTAAGTGGCTCAAATCTGAAGGTGCTGAGACATCTGTTCTCGGGAGCAGCGTCCCCTGGCTGTCCTCCTGGGAAAGTGTGCAGTCCCGTCAAGCTCCTCCCCTTGACATGGGGTGGCCACCCCCACCGCCCAGTGCAGAGCCAAGCAACCCTGTCACCAGGGAACCAGGGCTGAGCTCTCCAAAGGGCCAGAGCTGGTTAGTCACCCCACACTAAACATGGGAACTCAGTAACCTCAGCACGTTTTGTCCGGGCCATGCCCTCCCAGAACAGGACTGCCGGGACATTTGCTGCTCCCGGGCCTGGTCGCCAGGAAGGCTGCAAGCTGGAGACACTTCTGTGGGTCCTGGAGTTTTCTCTAAAGAACTTGGCTGGTCACATGGTGAGGAGAGTTGGGAGGGTCACCAGGCGTGTCCTCAAGTCTTTGAAGCTGCGTTGGCTGCAAGCACAGCAGCCTCTGCAGGAGCTCGGGCTCCCAGGACAGGAAGGACCTTGGGAGGAGACCAAGCTGAACTTGCCCTGCCAGGCCTCCCTGAGAGGCTGTGGCCACCCAGAGGACAAGCACGCAGCCTGACCACAGCTCCTTGCCCTGCCTGCCCTCTTGGGCTCATCGGCCCACCCGGCCAACGTGCAGCATGGCCCTCAGGCTCTCAGGTCACTGCTGTGTCCAGGTGCCAGGTGCAGGTGACGTGCAGCACGGCCACATATCCCGCAGGCCCGTCCCTGTCCCCACCCCTGCCTGGTACAGGGGCACGGAGGGGTGGGGAGCTGAAGGGGGCGTTGCCTTAGCCAAGGTCAAGAATGGGCGTGAACTCCCTAAGCTCAGCATTAGGACCGAGCCTGACTCCACTGCCTCCTCCAAATTGCTCTGCCACTGGCCTGAGCCCTCAGCGCACCCCACCCAGGTGCTTCCACTTAACCTCCACTGTTCTGCTCAGCACCGAGCCGGGGCTCAGGCGGACCCTTCCCCACCAGCACAGATGCCAGCTGTCGGGCAGGGGCCCTGGAGGCTCCAAATCCCACCGCAGGCAGGAGGAACGTCCGGGGTGCTGGACTGGGCCTGACAGCTGGGGGCTGGGGCGGCGGGGGGTTGGCTGCTTTCCTCGGAGCAGGAGCCCAGCGTGGAGAGGCAGGGCATGCTCACACGTACCCAGTCACCGCCCTCCTTGGACTTTGCCACCAAAACGTGTGTATGTGTGTGTGTGTGTGTGTGTGTGTGTACACTATATATACACTCCCTCAACCCTCCCCTGCTGGGAGGCGTGTCGTTCTTGTGCCCTAGCATCAGGGAACCAGTGTCTGGCAACCACGGCTGCAGCAGGCTGGCTGTCCCCAGGGGGGAAGCATGGGCTCGCCTGAGCCTCAAGGCCATCCTTCCAGCCATGTGGCCACCACATGAGGGATCGACCTGCTGTCACCTGGAGTCTGCCCACCAGATCACTCACCTACCTGGTCCACAGCTCCCTCAAGGCCGAGGACGGGAGCCCTGTCCGCCGTAGGACACACACTCCTCACAGCTGGGAGGACAACTGTGGGGGTGGGGGCAGAGGAGGGTGGAGACGGAGATAACTGAGGCCCCCAGCAGACCAATGGGTCCCAGCGGCCCTCAGGTCACTGCTGTGTCCAGGAGCCTGGCAGAGAGTTAGCACCCATCGACACCTGGTGAGTGCACGATGGATGCATGAGGCTAATGCATGGGAGACTAGTCTCGGCCGTTCTCAGCCTGCCATGCTGGGGCCACCCTGCCCCCCAGGCACACAGGTGGGCTGCGAGGCAGATGCCCAGTGGCCTCCGGCTCTGACTTCCCTGTCTGAGTCGCTTGGACCACAGGCTCTGTGCTGTGCACGTGCTGTGGCCTAATCCTCATTTCTCTGTGTCTTCCTCCCTTCCGCCTCACCTGTGGGCTCCCCTTTCCCTAGCTCTCCAGGATCTTGGGAGAGAGCAGTGGTGTGTGAGTAGCAGCTCTGTTTGCTCTTTGCTGAGGCTGGAGCCACCTTCTACTGAAGGATGTTGACAGCCTCTTAGGGCTCTCTGTAGAAGGACAGTGGGCTCGGGACAGTGAAGAGCCTGTGGGATGCTGCCTCGCCCCTCACCCTGGAGTGGCCCTTTGGTCGCTTTCCTTTTGGCGTCCTCGTGTCTTAGTCACTGCTCTCTTGGGCTCATCAGCTCACTGCCCCAAACTCCACCCCTTCCTCGGTGCCCAGCCTGGCCCACCTGCCAGGTCCTGTCATACTGGGAGCTGGATTTGTGCACTAGGCCCCGATAGGTAACCGTGCTGACCCGTATTTCCACAGATCCAGAGCCAACTCGGGCTTGAGTGCAGTGAGAACGTATTAGCCGCCTCCTGAGTGCAGGCATTGGGCCAAACACCCCACCACGCTGACTTCGGCAATCCCTGCTGGAGCCCTGTGAATTGCAGTTTGCTCTTTCCACTTTGCATTGGTGGAAACTGAGGCTCAGAGAGATGAACCTACTGGACCAGGGACAAAGAGCACACCCTGGACTCCGCACCAACTTGCTTAGCTGTAAAGATTCCTATCTGATAAGGGGGGGAGGACAGGAAACTCCTCTCCCTGCTCACTCGGGGACAGGACCCGTGGGAGGAACGCCAGCCTCAGGCCAGGACACAGGGCAGGCTGGTCCCGCTGGGCGGCGGGAGCAGCCAGCCAGGCTCTGATAGTTCCCAGCTGCTCACACGACGCAGGAGGCAGAATCAAAGCCTGCCCTGGCCACTGAAGGGGGACGCCTCCATCTGTGCCCATGTCCCTGTGGTGCCACCAGCCCCTTCCTCTGTGGGAGCTGCCAAGGAAAGATAACCCTTCTGTCGTCTTCCCGGGCAAGATGGGCAACAGCCGTCCCCTGGCACTTCCTCCCCGCGCACTCCAAGACCTGTCTCTTGCTTCGCAGAAACAGCATGAAGTCCTGCTTGAAGCTGTGCTCCCCCAGACCGCAAAAAGCGGTCAAACAAGAGCATGGCCACCAGCCCCGGAGAGCTCTGAGACTTGGAAGCCTCCCGCGGCACTAAGGCCGGGCGCTTGCTGTGGAAGCTGTGTACGGTGCATGTGCCGGGACGCCCTCTGCTCTGGGAGCCCTGAGGGATCCAACACTTTCTGAGCAGCGAACACAGCCACTAGCTGTGTGGTGGAGGCTGTAAGATCTGACAGCAGCGAGTGGGTCCTGGGGGGACATTTCCACATCACGTCCCACAGATGGTCCAAGGACAGCACAGCCCTGGCACCGAGGCCAGAAAGCTCACCCTGGAGGAATTTGCTCTCTGTCCTCTGCTCCCAGGCTGGTGTGGACGTTTTCGGGAGGAGCCCCTCTTTGGTCACTGGCTCTCCAGGGCCCCTCTCTAGTGCACAGTCCCTGCTCCCAGCCACCTAGAGCCCCAGACCCCCCGCCCTCTCTCAGGGCCCCTCGGCCTGGGCTTCATGGGTTTCGCTGCTGCATCAGCTATCCACCTCCCCTGGCGCGGCTGGCCCAGTCCTACTTCTGCTTTCACCAGCTGAGACTGAGCCCCCCACCGACCACCTCCATTCCTCACTCCCCTTCCTGGTCACAGCTGCCCGCTGCTGGCATCCCGCAGTGACTGCCTGACTGCTCTGTCCTCGCCCCAGCTCAGACTCCCCCGACAGCGGCAGGAGGGATCCCCTTCCCTTAAACACGGGAGAGCACGTCCCTCGAGCAAGGCCCTCCAGGCACTCTTGTTGGTATCAGTGTCCCAGGCGGCCATGACAAGTGACCACAAACTGGGTGGCTTCAACTGCAGAAATGTACTCTCTCTCCATCCCAGGGGCCAGGTCGTCGCAGGGCTGCCCTCCCTCGGGCTCTCGGAGAGGACCCTTCTTGGCCTCTCCAGCTGCTGGCTCCTGGCATTCCTTGGCTGGTGGCACCACTCTAATCTCTGCCTCCGCCTTCACGTGGTCCATCCGCTCTCCTCCTGCCTCTCCTCTGGGTGTCTCTTTCAAGGGACACCTGTCATTGGATTTAGAGGACACCTGGATAATCCAGGATAACCTCATATTAAGATCCTTAATTTAATTATATCTATAAAGACTCTGTTTTCCAAATAAGGCCACATTCACAGGTTCCAAAGGTTAGAATATGGACACAGCTTTTTGAGGGGCACCATTCGCCCCCTGACACCATCTCCCCAAGGAAAGTCCCAAGTCTTTATTTTGAGCTGTGAGGCCCTTGGCGATTGGGCCCAACCCTGACCTCCACTGTCCACCCTACCCTGACCTCCCACCTCCACTCTCCACCCTGTCCCCTCTCCTCCAGCCCCAGCCCCCTGTTGTCCCCTAGCACACCAGGCTGCTCCTGCCCCGGGGCCTCGGCGGGTGCTGGCCTTTCCCCCAGGGTCCACATGGCCTTCTCCATCACCGTCTTCAGGCTTAGTCAATCGTCCTGCACCAGTGAGGCCCTCCATGGCCACCTCGATTAAACTGCAATCCTCCCAAACGCTCCCTCTCCTGCTTCGTCTCTTCCCCACTGCTCTCACAGTCTGACACACGTGCCTTCTCTTCATTTATCTTGGTCATCGTCTCCCTCCCACTAGACGGCAGGGTGTTTTGTCAGTTTTGCTCACTGCTGTGTCTCCATGGCTAGAACAATGCCTGACACTCGTTGGCCTTGGTTGAATGAATAAATGAATGAAAGAGTGTTTGCTCAGGCTGAGCTCTGAGCTGTCTGAAGTCTGCATTAGACACCTCCACACCATGCTGGCTGAACCTCTGAGCTCTGGTGCACCCACACTCTCACTTAAGACCCCATGGCCCTCCGTCCAAGCACGTGAGTCTAGACAGGGGCCTTGTTGGTTCAGCAGACACTCGCTGAGCCCGCATCACGAGGCAGCCCTGGGCCCTGGTTACATCCAGCCGTGTGTGCTCAGGAGCCCGTGTAGGAAGATCAGGCTTGCCCCGCTGTCCCCCAAACTGCCCTCGGG